>JARYZH020000080.1:1800000-1983080 GCA_030021035.2 Notholithocarpus densiflorus | reverse complement strand
TTTTTTTTTTTTTTTTTTTTTTTTTTTGTAATTACCAAGATTTAAAAAAAAAAAAAAAACTAGACATGATTGCTCTTAAAAAATTAAAAATTAAAAAAAAAAATTTTTGGCATGATTAAACGGTAGAAATGTGATCTCTAATATTTCTCAAAAAAATAAAATAATTTTTTTATTTTTTATTTAAAAAAAATACATATATACTATTAAAATATTAGCTCTTATTAATCAAAAAATTATTAGTTCTTTTCTAATTTTTAACAAAAAGAAAAATTAGTTCTTATAAAATAGGGGCGGGGCATTATAGTAAATATATAAACATCCTTTTCCACCCACCCATTTTTCTTCTAACCAAACAAAGGAAATTTATATTTATTTTCTACTCTTTCAATTTTCCATCTTAAATACCAAACACATATGATGGAAAATAAAATATTTTCTATTGTCCCCCTTTTCGATTCTAACATTTTTTTTTATAAAAAAAAATAATAATAATAATGCTAATGAGATCTAACTCAAGTAGCTAGCATTATCTCGTCCATTATAAGTTTCAAAATACAAAAATTAATTAAACTAAAAAATTAAAATAAAAGTAACAAAATAAACTTTTATACATGGTGGGTTGGGTTGGGTTAAGTTAATTGAAAAAATTATCAATCCAAACCTAATTCGACACAATGCTCAAAATAAAATTCTAATCCAACTCAATCCACGAAAACCAACCCTAGGCGTTGAATTGGCGAGTTTGATGTACATCCCGAATTCTAGGTTTAAGATCCATCAGCGGTCCATGTATAACTTACTGATTAAAAAAATAATTATTGGAATGAAGTTTTACCGTGGTTTTTTTTTTTTTTTTTTTTTTGAGGGAGGGCTTTACTGTGTTAAGAATAGACTTTTTGGTTTAATATACCATATAATGGAAAAACTGGTCCTTGGTAATAAGCATTTAATTGTTTGGTTGTCTTTTTATTATAAGAAATAATTTTTTTTAAAGAATGACTATTTTTTAAAATAAAGAATCCTTATTAAAAGAGACATATAATACTTTTTATTTTTTTATAAATAGGAGAGCACTCACAGCAGTGGTGCTAAATAACTATATTGCTATTTTTTAGCACCACTGATCACAAAAGAAGAGCTACAGCAGTGGAGCTATAGCCAAATTTTTTCTTCTTCTTAGCTACAGTGCACATCTAAAGATAGATGTGCATTGTAGCTCAAAGGTAAAAAAAAATATATTATTTTATTTTGTGTTCACACTATGATTAGAATATTTTATTTTATTTTTTCTTTCTCCTCCTTCCCTATTCTACCCGTTGCTCCTCTCTCCCCTCAGTCGGTCCTCACACTCTTCATTTCTTCCCGTTGCAAGCTTCAATTCCTCCACTCGTCGCCGACCCAAGCCCCTGCCCAGCGCCGACAATGCCAATTGATCTCTTCGTTCTCCGCCCCTATCTCTCTGCTATCTCATTTTTCCTCTACTCTGTCTCTCAATCTTTCTCCGTCTCAAACACCAAGACCCATGATCGCTGGTGCTCGGTTTTGATTTTGTCGCTGTGATTGACAAAACAACGTTGTCGCCGTGACTGGGTTTTATGTTGATGGGTTCTATTTTTATTTTGATGAATGGGTTTTGATTTTTTTGATGGTTGATGAATGGGGTTTGTTGATGGTTGATGAATGGTGGCTGGGTTTCTCTGGTTGATGAATGGCAGTGGCGGTGGTGGTGGTGGTTGTGGCTGTGGTTGTGGCTGATGGTAGAAGTGGTTGTGGTTGGTGCTGTGGATGTTTTTTGGGTAGTGAGATATATTATTTTATTGTGATGTTTATATTATTTTATTGTGTTGAAAGATAAAATAGATCCACTGTTGCAGCATGTGTGTAGGTAAAATAGATAAGTAACTTTTGGTAAAGCTAAAAAACTAAATTTTTAGCTCTACTGCTGTTGATGCTCTACTACTAATATAATAGTTATTCCTTAAAAAAACAGTTATTCCAACCTACTTAATCTATATATTACTAAAAGCTGAAACGTAGCATTTAATGCTGCTGCTCTCACGTTGCGCCACATCAGCTGCCATGTCATTTTAAAAAATATATATATATATATATATAATTTGTCCTACAATTTTAAAATGGTTTTTACAATTTTCAGCCCTATAAATGCAGCCCACTACTTATTTATTTACTTCAACTATCACTCTATAATTAATCCAGTCCACCTCTTATTTATTTAGTTCCACTATCAAGCCCAATCCAAAGCCTTTTCAGTTTAGCTTTAGGGTTTTGTGTGAGTCTTTTCAGCTTAAAGGAAGAAAAAAAAAAAAAAAACAAAACAAAACGTTGAAGCCTTTCAAGCTTTAGGTTTTTTTTTTTTTTTTTTTTTTTTTTTTTTTTTTTTTTTTTCAATTTTCTTATAATTGTTTTTAACATTTATTTTTTTAATATTTACACTTCTTCAACCTTTCTCTCTCCCTTACCATTTCATCTCCCCACTACTTCTTCAATCTTTCTCTCTCCCTTACATTTTCATCTCCCCACTACCCTCTACATTAATATCATTCTTACTCTTTCCTTTCATCTTCCTTTATTTTTGTCTCTTCTTATTCACATCCTCTTACTATAAATTTGTCACTATCTCTTCTATTCTATGCATAGCTTTCCCTCACAAAAAAAAAGGTTCCCTCTCTCTCTCTCTCTCTCTCTCTCTCTCTCTCTCTCTCTCTCTCTCTAAATTTTTTGGTGGATTTTTATTTTTTATTTTTCTTGCATCTCTACTTTAGGTTGATAATTTTGTATATTCTTCAAAACTCTATTTTGGGTTAATGCGATTTAGTTTTGTTTTTTAAATTGTGATTTAGTTTAGTTTTTTAAATTGTTGTTGTTGTTTTTTTTATTTTTTATTCTCTTTGATTGTTAAATGTTATCCTATTGCATTCTAAAGAATTAAATATAGCATATAAAAATATAATATTATTCTATTACATAGCATGATTTGGATAATTTGGTATTTATTCTATTACATAGCATGATTTTTTATAGTTCTCAATTTAGATGTTAAACTATGAGACTTTACTAATTTTTGTTTATTTTCTAATATTTTGTGGTGGACAAAGTACTCTTAATAGTTGTGTTAGAAGTACTCTACAATGCCATTTATTTAAAGAAAAGCAAAGGTTAGCCAAACGAAAATAATCGGATAGGTGACAAATTTTAACTTTTGCAATTTTATTTTTATTATTATTATTTTATAACAATGCATATATAGAAATTTAATTCTTAGATTTTGCTAATAATTGTTTATTTGATGATATGTTTTAGGCGGCCGAAATTATAATTTCCACAAAGAAAATAACCTTAATAGATTATCAAAAACAAAATTTTATCCTAATATTGGTTAAATTAATCATTGTTAAGTTTTATTAATTTTTTTTAGTTTACATTTTTTTGGTGTTTTAGATTGTTCCTATAATAAATAAAAATATAATTACAAAATACATTACTCATTATTAGATTAGTTTAAATTGTAAAAAAAAATTTAATAAAACCACTATAAAAATAATTATCACGCGCAACGCGCGGGTTCGCGGCTAGTAATATATTAAATTGAAGATTCCAAAAAGCCCCAAGTCTCTCTGTCAGACTCTCTCTGTCTCTCTAGAGCGTGAACAACGTATATCTCTTCTTCTTTTTTTTACTAGTATTATTCTATCTCTACCGCACTTACCTTCAGAAATCAAATGACATGTTCTTTTTTTCTCTTTCTTTTTTTATTCAATGTTGTACACTTGTACAGTAACATGATATGGCAAAGACGCCGCTGGTATCCACTATAGAATGCTGCAAAACTCATTAAATAAATATATATATATATTATATAATTTTTGTTTCAATTTAAACATGATCGAGCAAAACACGTAAAAAGTGTAAAATATATAATTTTAAAAAAAATTGGTATTTTTGGAACTTTGACCAAAATATGATGTTATTCACTCCTCATCATTCTGTACAGCATTTCATTTATGTGCTGTCACCACATTTCATTCATGTTTCATGTGTTGCCAGCTTCCTATAGTCCTTGTAATACCGATTCTTATTACATTAATTGTAATAATCATTTTATTGTACCAAACATTCCCTAAAAACATGGAACACTTGCGAACACACTGACAGTGCAACAGGTTTTTCCCATTAATATTTGGTCTGGTTTCCCTTGTTATCTTTGTGCTGCAGATATAAGTGCTCTGTTGGCCAAGTGTGATGATCCAAAAATGGCCGAGGATCCAGGTGTGTCTGAAGTTGTTAGACAGATAGACCAAGCTTGTAGAGAGGCGGGATTCTTCTATGTGGTACGAGTATATTCTAATATATTAAAATGAGTGACACTGAAGACATATTAATATATTATTGTGAGCATTTGTTTCACCTGACAACCTCAATATATATATATATATATATATATATATATATATATAAAATTTTGGATATAAAATCTCATGAAGTTTTTCAAATCCGGGTTTATCAATATTATTGTGGTCTTAAAGCTAGATGTACGAATATAGTTCCTGTCATTCTTTAAATGGCGGCTGGAAATATGGGAAACTAACGGGTGAGGGTAGGGACTAGGGAACTTGTATTATTAGAAAATTCTGGGTTAAACGGTAAGTACCAACTAATGGTGTGTTTGAAATCTTATATTCTAAATTTTTTATTTGGTAAGTAGACTAAATTATAATCTGATGAAAATTGGGGGGAAATAAGGATTAGACATATAACTAGGATCCGACATTAATGCGTACAAGAGGACTTGGTAGCTGCTTACTTAGTAGTTCTAGAACTACAAATTATTTCACAACTTTTTTGTCATAACTTTAACATAGCAGATTATGAATGGTTAACCATCACTTACACATGGACCCATCATTTTTTTATTCACCAATCACACTCTATCACATTACAGTTGTGGCAAGAAGTTGTGAAATTTTTTTTCATCCTAGACTTTTTCCTCCACTTATCTCGAAACAAAGTTAGAAACAAAGTTGATCACTTATTGAAAGTCTATTACTGAAGAGAGGTGAAAAGCAAGTAGCTTAGCTATGCAAGAATGTGTTTCAGATTTTCATATATTCTGCATTGTTTTTAAGAGAGAGAATTTAGTGGAATTTATCATCTTTCCTCTGTTGTCTTAATCAAAATTGTAATTTTATTTATGCAGTGTTATTTTTCTTCTCTACTAAAAATTCATTACTAAATTTCTGAATATGATGATGCTTATGGTTGTTCAGAAAGGCCACGGTATTCCTGATTCCCTCCTCAAAGAGGTAAAAAGTGTGGCTCACAATTTTTTTGATCTTCCAAATGAAGAGAAAGTCAAAATCAAGATTTCTCCGGCAGCGGGATACAGGTTTGCTTCATGGAATAACATCCTACATATATGTGTATTGTAAATGAGCATCAATTTTATTTTATGATAATGACTAGGGTCCGTAGAATTCATATTGACTGCAAGTATTTTTTGAATGCAGAGGATACCAGAGAATTAGAGAAAATGTAACCAAAGGCATACCTGACATGCATGAAGCTATTGATGTAGGTTTTGCTATATGCTTTACACATTTACGTGTTTTTGTAGACATCATTTGCTAGAATCATGATATGTCCATGGTGGAAGGAAGCTGTTGAATATATGAAAATACCGATGTGATATGTCCATGCCTGATCACATAAATTTTCCCTGCCATTAATGAACTAAAACGTAAATGAAGCATTGAAAACCTTTAAATTTATTCTGGGGGCTTCAACTAAGAGCGTGCAGGTTCCTTACATGATCATATCTCATTGTTTCCATTCAACATGGTAAACATCCAATCATAATTTATGAAGGCACATTGATGTTCTGTGCTTGGCTGCTTGCTGAGAAATTGCAGCAGCTGCTTAAATCTTGCAAGCTTCTTACCTTGTGTGCTATTATTCACTTCGATGTAGTAGATAGAAGATAAGCATAGATACTTGTCTATAGCATGGAATTTGTCATCTTTGATGCTGCTGCTCTTTTCTTATTATTACTATTAATAATGAGTTTGTCTCACCAATAACAGTACTATAGAGAAGTGAAGGAAGGGATGTATGGAGACCTTGGCAAAACTTTGGAAGGAACTAATCAATGGTATGTGGAAATCAAGGTTTCTCAACCAAACTTCTATACTCCATGTTTCTATTGCAGAAAATATTGTATATATAAGGATTTATTACCATATCAATGAGATTGATGGGATAAAACTTAATCATGACTTAAACAAGAATTAGCTCGGGCGATTTGCTATTAATCAGCCATTGAACAGTGTTTTACTTTTTTTTTTTTTCTGAGAAGTTTGCCACTCACTAACAGGAGTAGTGGGCTTCTCCCATCCGTATTCAACGAAGTTCCAGACTTTCTCATCAATTGATTTTAGGAATGCTTTCATCCTTACTTTCCAATAAGTATAATTATTCCCATCAAAGTGAGGAGGAATAACTAGAGAGTGTCCGTGTTCCATGACAACAGGGGTCAAGGATCAGCTCAGAGATCAAAAGATCTACAACAAGAGAGCAACCCGCTCTGATACCACTTATTTGTTTTTAGACCCCTTAAAACACAATTGGATTAACCTTGTTAATTAGCCAAGTGATTACTTAGTCCAAATTTCAGATCTAGGTTAACACAATCATATAATCATATCAATGTAAAGTACGGAATATAACGAACAAAAAGATATGATGACCCAGGAAACCACATCGGTAAAAATATGGGGAAGATTTAACCTAGCTATCCTCAAGGTAAACCTGAATCCACTATGAAAGAATTGAAGTTTTACAATAGCGACTTAGACCACTAACATCCTATTGCTACCCACCAGTAGAAAACTTACTGACACAATCACGTGCAAGCTCCGAGACCACAGACTCCTTCTTTCTTGGATTCTCCAGCAAGTACAAGCACTCCCGCTTGTGTATCTTTAAGCTTTTATTGCAGCAACTGAATGATCATCAAGCTCTCAATGAAATCTTCTTCTTGATAATCCTAAGCATGTGTGAAGGCAACCACCTCTCTGATCTCACAAGAGATTCACACACACAGTAAATAGAGCAACCTCTAAAACATGGTTAGGGTTTCCTTTTTATACCTAGGGCAAAACATAAAACCCTACACGTTATATGGACTTAGGGCTGAGTTGGAAATTCTGCAGAAAAACGTTATGCCCGACTTTCGATCGATCGAGTCTAATTCTCGATCGATTGAGCCAGTTAGAATTGCACACTCAATTCTGCAGCTAACTCGATTCCAACTTTACATAAAAGACCTATACTTTGAGCAAGTCTAAATAAGACTAACATCTGTTTTGATCATGGTTTGCCAACATTACAAAATAGAGTTCTAATACATTAGTTCCTAAGACCTTAGAACCTAACAACATTGCTTGCTTTGAGGTCTCTATGTATAATCCTCAATCTAGAATCTTCGTGAAGATAGAGAAGCCCTCATGCAATCCCACGGATTATGTTGAAGCGCATAGACCAACCCAAAACTTTAGCTCTTGTTTGATTTAAAAAGTTTCTCATTTATGTTAATACTAAGTTCAACATGAATAATGAAACAAGAAATTGGTATTTCTTCAAATAACAATGAAAAATTTCATGGAGTTTGGTAAAAATTATTTGTTTTAGAGAAGTTCAAACCAAAAATGAAGGAATCCAAGCTTCCATTGAGCATATATTCATAGATTAGCATTTTCTCATCTCCTTCAATGCAATAGCCCAAAAGCCTAACAAGATTTCGATGTTGCAATTTGGCGATTAGTATAACTTCATTTTTAAACTCGTTCAATCCTTGTCCAGAACTCCGTAAAAGCCTTTTCACAGCAATTTCTTTTCCGTCTATTAGTGTACCCTGAAAATTCAAATATGGAAGTAGTTTTTTATTGAAGTTGAGTATGGTGAGAATTGCCTTTTTGTAATCTTTATAAAAGCATGCTGCAGAGTTACCTTATATATAGTCCAAAGCCACCTTTACCAAGCTTGTTATTACTTGAAAAGTTGTCAGTGGCAATGGGTATGGTAGCTAGGGTGAAGAATGTGACCTCCATGCCTTCACTTTGGCCTTCAATGTTCTGGTCTATCATCACATTATTCTCCAATTTTTCTACTAAGATCATGATGGGCTTCACATTATACATAAGAAATACGAATAGGGCAATTGTTAAATTCAGTTTAGACCCACTGGTTAATTATACAACAGAATTATTATTTGATTTCAAATCAACTGAATTAGGTGATCCAAAATGTCAATATCAATAATCAATAAACAATAAGTGACCAACTCATAAAGCAAAATAAAATAAAATAAAACTATAAATGCATAAGACACGTAGGTTGCGTTTGACATTGGCTTAAAAAGTCTTTTTTTTTTTAATATTTAGCTTATTTTCGCTACTATTTAGCTTATTTTTGGTACTATTCATGAGGTCCATTGAACTTTTTGATATTATTCATGAGTCTCGTTGTACTATTTCAGCTACTTTTTAGCTTTATCTACAATACTTTTAGCAAAAAGTTTTCAATTTCAACTAAATAAGTTGTTCCCAAACGGACTCGTAATATGATTATGAAGTGAAAAACCTATGGAGAACTCTCTAAAGGAAAAAGGACTATATGCGTAAACTACTCCCACCAAGGCAATCAACTAGAAAAAGGATGTGTTTTACAGTCTTGAAAAAAAAAAAAAAAAATTGTACCTAGACTTTAAATTCCCAATAGATAACTTACTACTGCGACTCACAATAGCTTTAAAACTTTGATGAGCTTCTTCCTATATGGATTCCTTCGTGAATGGCAAGTCTGTGAATCATCTAGATCCTGTGGCGCACTCCAAGATACCTCCTTGAATATTTGATCTACAGTCACCTCACTAGAAGAAAGCCTCTGTGGTTTCGAACTTTAGTCCACAAGATTTTATAAAACTAATAGGATTCTCTCAAGAAAGCTCATGGATGAGGGAGGGTTAGTCGGGCCTTGCTTAATGGGATCTATATTTACTAGCTTGAGTCAACTTGGTGCCCTTGTTCGATGCCAAAACAATATTTTAGCCTTGTTTGAAAATGATTATGCAAATTTTATTCCTCACCATGACTTTTCTTTAGATCAAATGGCTAAACATCACAGCTTTTCTTGTTCAACATCTTATTAGTTGCTTTGTTCGATTCTAGAAGTTCAGTCAAACAATCTTGCAATATCTTTTCCAAAGTGGGTCAGAGAAAGAAATATTACCTTCGAAGTTTGTCCTTTTGCAAATGAAGTAGGGAATCTAGAGCACCCCAAAAACTACGGCAATTGCAACCACAACTATCACTATCACCTTCATCTTTTTCTTGTCTTTCTCTTCTTTAAGATTGACTATGCAATAGAAAAGCAAAAATATTTTAGTAATGCAACAAAATAGATGGAAACAACAAAGATTATAGCTTCAATAGCAAGTAAAAATATGAATTAAAGAGCAACAAAGACCATAGTGTTGGAAGTGGTAAACCAAAAGGTGCCTCTTGATATTTCATAACAGTTTGTGTCTTTTGTTTTTCCATAACTGTTTGTGTCTATTGTCATTCCATAACGTTTGTGTTTTTGAGTCTTCCACATTCTAGAATTTTCTGTTATAAAACAAAGAGTCATGACAATAATGACAGCTCTTGTAACTTCACCCTATAAAAGGGGATAGATGTATGATGTGAAAGTGTGTGAGAGAAAAAGTTGTAGTGAGCTCTCAAGGCAGTAGCCTAATCTCTTTGTTTGTGAGTTTGAAGTACTCTAATTAAATTTTCATTCCTCTCTTTCTTGTGAGTACTTTATTGAATTTTAAGACAAGGCTTTATAAAGCCAACAAAGTGGTATCAGAGCCAAGTTCTTAGAGCCTAGAGTTTTTGTCTACACCATTAGTGAAGATATCTTCTAATATGGTGCAACCACAAATTCCTAAATTGATGAAAGAAAATTATGAGAGCTGACAGATTCAAATGAAAGTGTTGTTTGGATCACAAAAGCTATGGGAGCTTGTCACTGATGGGTATGTAGAACCCACAAGTGAGCAAGAAGCCACCTACAACGTAAGCAAAAAAAATTTCTCAAGGATCAGAGGAAGAAAGACAAGAAGGCACTATTTCTACTCTATCAAGGGGTGGATGAGTCAACTTTTTAGAAAATTGCCAAAGCAAAGTCGAGTAAAGAAGCATGGGAGATTCTTGGAATTTTTTTCAAGGGTGTTGATTGTGTGAAAAGAGTTTGTTTGCAAACTCTTCGTGCTGATTTTGAAGTTGCTCACATGAAAGATGGTGAAACTATTTCTGATTATTTTTCACGATTACTTGTAATTGTTAATCGTTTGAAAAGTAATGGAGAGAGTATTGAAGATGTTCGTGTGGTGGAGAAAATATTAAGATCTCTTGCAAATAAATTTGAGCATGTCATGGTGGCTATTAAAGAGTCCAAAGATTTGGAGACTCTCTCAATTGATGAATTAATGGGATCTCTTCAAGTGCATGAGCAGTGTATGGAAAAGAATTCTAGCTCTGTTGTCATTGAGAAAGCATTAGAGTCAAAATTGACTCTAAGAGAGGAGAAGCCTAATGGCTTCCATGGAGGATATACCAATAGCAAACATGGCAACGGTCATGGAAGAGGAACATTCAGAGGCAAATCTGCTCGCGGACGTGGAGGTAATAGAAATGTCCAATGTTTTTGGTACAATAAATCTAAGGAGTATAATGAACAATCTAATCTTGTTGAGGCATCAAATGTTGAAAAAGAAGAATGTACAGTTCTTTTTGCACAAGAGGAGGCAAATAATTCACAAAATGTGTGGTATCTTGATTCTAGAGCTAGCAACCACATGAGTGGAAAAAAAGAGCTCTTTGTTGAGCTTGTTGAAGGTGTTTAAGGCGATGTCCATTTGGGAGACTCATCCAAATTGCCCATAAAAGGTAAAGGAAAAATTAGAATATGTCAAAGGAATGGTGTTTTCCAATTTATCTCCAATGTGTACTATGTGGCCAACATGAAAAGCAATATTCTTAGTATTGGGCAACTCCTAAAATAGAGGTATATTATACACATGGAAAAACTCTCTCTTGTTTTGAAGGATGCTGAAGGAAGGCTTGTTGCAAAAGTTCAAATGGGTCACAATCGTATGTTTCCACTCCATCTTAACTCAACAATGGAGAAATGTTTCCATGGGCTTGTAAAAAATGAGTCATGGAAGTGGCATATTTGCCTTGGGAATCCCAATTTCAGTGGGCTTAAACTATTATCCACATCAAGCATGGTGCATGGATTGCCTAGTATTGAAAAGCTAGAATATGTATGTGAGATATGCACTCTTGGCAAGCAACAAAGAAGTCCTTTTCCAAGTGGGAGATCATGGAGAGCACTTAACCCATTAGAGCTGGTGCACACGAATATTTGCAGTCCATTTAATCCAATTTCTGTTAGAGGTAACAAATATTTCGTCTCCTTTATTGATGATTTCAGCAAAAAATTATGAGTTTATCTTATCAAAGAAAAATCTGTAGCTTTCATTATATTCAAAAGTTTCAAGGCACATGTTGAAGTGGAAAGTGGTTGTAAGATCAAAATACTTAGATCTGACAGAGGTGGTGATTATTGTAGGAAAATGGCATCAAGCAATAGTTTACAATTGCATACACACCACAGCAAAATGGCATTGCAGAGAGGAAAAATCGAACGATCCTTGATATGACAAGGACCATGCTCAAAGAAAAATATTTGCCAAAGAATTTCTGGGCGGAAGCAGTGGCATGTATAGCCTATTTACTCAATCAATGCCCTTCAAAAAGTGTCAAGAATATGACACCACAAGAGGCGTGGAGTGGCTATAAACCAAGTGTGTCACACTTAAGAATTTTTGGGTGTATTGCATATGCTCAAGTGCTTGAGACTAAGAGAAAGAAGTTGGATGATCGTGGGGAGAAGTGCATCTTCATTGGGTATAGTAAGGAGTCGAAAACTTACAAACTCTACAATCCACTTACCAACAAAGTAGTGGTGAGTAGAGATGTCATTTTTAGTGAAGAAGAGTCATGGGGATGGAATGATGACATCACAAGTAAAGAGAAGCCACTTGAGTTAAAAGGGCAAGAAGAAGATGTGAATTATAAAGGTTTAGAGAGACCTTCCTCAACACCCCACCACTATGCATCATCAAAAGGCACTTCATCAATCCGAAGCCCAAGTAGCATTTCTCCATCTCCAACACCAATCAAAATGAGAGGCCTAGAAGATATCTATGCTCAAACTGAAGAGACAATTGTCTTTTGTTTGTATGTGGACCATGAGCCTTTTACTTTCAAAGAAGCCATGAAAGAGAATTGTTGGAGGAATGCCATGCAAGAAGAAATTTATGCCATTAAGAAAAACAACACATGGGAATTGACTAAACATCCTCCAGGTCAAAGATCCATTATTGTAAAATGGGTGTATAAGATTAAGCACATAGCTAATGGAAGAATTGAGCACTATAAGGCAAGACTTGTAGATAAAGGTTACAAGCAAAAGTATGGGGTAGACCATGAAGTCCAGTAGCAAGACTTGACATGGTGAGGATGTTGATTTCTCTTGCAACACATCATAGTTGAAAAATATACCAACTAGATGTCAAATCGGCATTCTTAAATGGCATACTTGAAGAAAAGGTGTATGTAGAGTAGCCTGAGGTTTTGTGGTTGAAGGAGTAGAAGACAAGGTGTATCGTTTGAAGAAAGCTTTATATGGGCTAAAGCAAGCTCCTTGAGCTTGGAATTCTCGTATTGACAGCTATTTTCAAGGAAGTGGTTTTGTCAAGTGTCCTTATAAGCATGCAATCTACATCAAGAAGAATGCCCATGGTGAAATTCTTATAGCTTGCCTTATGTTGATGATTTGTTATTCACAGGAAACAGTCAGCAAATGTTCTATGAGTTTAAACAAGCTATGTTTAAGAAGTTCGAGATGACCGACTCTGGACTTATGTCATTTTTCCTTGGGATTGAGGTACGACAACAATCAGATGGCATTTTCATATATCAGAAAAAATATGCAAAGGAATTGCTTGACAAATTTAATATGAAAAATTGCAATGCTGTCAATACACCTATTGCAGTGGATCTAAAATTGACAAGAGAATGAAAAGGGAAAATTATAGATCCAACTCTATTTAGGAGTTTGATTGGAAGTTTAAGGTACCTCTCAATCACAAGGCCAGACATTGTTTATAGTGTTGATCTTTTGAGCAGATTGTGAGGGATTTCACAATTCGCTCCAATACCAATGGGCTTGGTCTGCGATCGAATGATATAAAAGATTTGTGCCCCCTCATCCTTCACCAATTGGTCGTTGGATGGATCGGTAAGGCACACGGTCCGACAAGTGGTATTAGAGCCGGGTCATAGGTTCGAGTCGTTAGAGCCGCATTGTGAGGGAGGGATTGTGAGGGATTTCACAATTCGCTCCAATAACAATGGGCTTGTTCTGCGATCGAATGCTATAAAAGATTTGTGCCCCCTCATCCTTCACCAATTGGTCGTTGGATGGATCGGTAAGGCACACGATCCGACACAGATATATGGAAAAACCAAAGGAATCTCAGTGGCTTGCAGCAAAGAGGATCCTAAGATATATAAAAGGTACCATGGATTTTGGTCTTTTATATTTATATAATAATGATGTCGCATTATATGGATATTCAGATAGTAATTGGGGAGGTGATCAAGATGAAAGGAAAAGAACTATTGGATATGTTTTCTATCTTGGATCAACAGCATTCACTTGGATGTCCAAAAAGCAGAGTATTGTAGCTTTGTCAACATGTGAAGCTGAATATGTGGCAACATCCTCTTCTGTTTGTGAAGTAATATGGTTGAAGAATTTATTAAAAGAATTTGATCATCCATAAGAAGAATCCATAATTATTTATGTGGATAACAAGTCTGCCATTAAACTTTTTGAAAATCCAGTTCAACATGGAAGGAGCAAACATATTGACATGAAGTATCATTTCTTGAGAGATTATGTGAAACGGAAAGTTGTGAAGCTCCAGTATTGCCAAAGCCTTACCAGTTGATAGATTCAAAAGATTGAGGACAATGCTTGGTGTGAAGATGCTTTTGGTTTAAGGGGGAGTGTTGGAAGTGGTAAACCAAACGGTGCCTCTTGATATTTCAAAACAGTTTGTATCTTTTGTTTTTCCACAACTGTTTGTGTCTTTTATTTTCCATAATTGTTTGTGTCTATGTCATTCCATAACGTTTGTCTTTAAGTCTTCCACATTTTAGAATTTTTTGTTATGAAACAAAGAGTCATGACAATAATGACAGCTCTTGTAACTTCACCCTATAAAAGGAGATAGATGTATGATGTGAAAGTATGTGAGAGAAAAAGTTGTAGTGAGCTCTCAAGGCAGTAGCCTAATATCTTTGTTTGTGAGTTTGAAGTACTCTAATAAAATTTTCATTCCTCTCTTTCTTGTGAGTACTTTGTTGAATTTTAAGTCAAGGCTTTATAAAGCCAACACATAGGCCTATGACCTTGCTCTGAAGCAGGCATTCGAATATATACATCCTACATATAAGCATCCTTCCCATTAGCTGCAACCTGTCTAATATCAATTAGATCCCCAAACCACATGGCGCAGCCACTTCCTCCATTTTTAATATCTGAGTTTGCATAAGCCGTACAGGAACAGTTGTTCAAACATTTGATTCTACATTTGTTAAGATTCATACTTCCGTTCACCCAGGAATACGTGGTATCTGGCATTTCGAGCCCAACAAAATTAGCAAACCCAATTTTATCTTTATCCTCGCAGCTCAATTGGGTAATGCGTACACACCCCATAGATCACTCATCTGTGTTCCATGTATCTGGTGACTTATGCTTAAATCCTTCTACACATTGACAAATAGGTAACTCACCAATGATACAATTTCCACAAGGACCACATAAATTGTAGGTGTCACATTTGTCTTTTGGTGTAGAAATGTATGTGATCCATTTTTTATCTACTTCGACCCATATGTAGCGCTCATATGAGGATGCATTTTCGTTCAAAACTCCTCTTGAGATTACAGAATTTTTAATCAGGTGGAATATGAAGTATACCTCATCGTTGTTGATGACAAAATCATAGGTGTAAACCGGATTGTCCTTTAAGCCTGGTACACCACTGAAACCAAGGCCATTCCATGGTCCGGTCCGTAAGAACTTCTTGGTGCCTTTCTTTATGACTGATTCAGGGTAATTATGAAGTTCGACCCCCCAACTCAGTTCTCCAGGAGAGGGGTCATCTGGACTCTTCCACGCAGATATACGCCGTTCCAGACCAGTCTTTAAGTCACATCCAAGCTTCATTCCTGCTAGCCAAGTATCAGAAGAATAGTCAAAGCTTTGCCACAAATATTTTTCTCGGCTTTCTTCGTTCTCTTCTCTTAATACTAGATTTCCTGAATCTAAAAGCTAGACTATTGGATTCCAGGCCGTTTTTGTTGAGTTTGCCGACCAAGCACCTGTTCTATTCTGGCTGAGAAGAACAAGACTACCTGAACTGTTTACCATCAACATGCCAGTCAACGAGTCGTTTATTGAATTGAGCCGGTTTGCTACCCAAACAGCCGTTCTAACTGGGATATTGTTGTACCATATTCCCAAGTAACGGTTACCGGAATTACCAGGACTAAAGAACCCCAGGGCAAAGCTTCCATCTCTAGAGACCAGGGTCATGCCCTCAGTGAGGGATTCGGATTTTGTAATGCCGTCAACAGCATCCGACAGTACAAAGAAGAAAAGAAGCAAACTCCTCAACAACAACACCACAAAAGCAAAGATGTCCATTGCTTCCTGTTCTTAGAGCTCTTAGCCAACATTTTAAAGTTAGGCCTATTATAATGAGCAAAGACTAAATCATGGAAGGCCATACGTTGACTCAGGCACGTGGTTGTTCTTTTGAGTATTGGTTCATTAAACAATGACTGGCTTGTTAGAAAACTCCACATTTTTTTGTGAACAAAAATTTCCTGTATTTGTTACTCGCAGATGTCGCATTTTTGGAAAGGTGAGCACTAGGATTTGAAATTAAGGAAAATTATAGTACCTGTTGCGCTTATTTTCACCACAGTACCATATTTGGAAATTATAATATTGTGACTGCAATGTAAATTTACATTGAAAATACAATGTAAAGGAAGAATTTCCCTATAGTAATAACATTTCCTCTCCTCTTATTATTCATAATGGAGTCCACTAATTAAGAATTTAATTAGTAAATCCCATATTACGTTAGAGAAGTGAAAACATCATAGTTGTACTCCCAAAATAATCCTAAAAATAATATAGTAGTATTAAGTTAAATTTTTTGATTGAAAGACATAAATAAAGAAAAATGTTTCATAACATTTTCACAATAAATCTTAGGTATCAAGCAATTACTAGTTCTAATCTGAGTCACCATTGACATCAATTTTTTACTCCACTAGTAACAATTTGACACCTAGAATATATTATGATGAAAATGTTATGGATGTAACATTTCTCATAAATAAATGTAGCTTGTCACACATTTAATTGGAAGGAAGTGCTACATCAATAACATTCTTACAACACTTTTACAATAAATCTTAAATAATAAGTTATTATTGGTTTTAATTTGAACTTACCACTAAAATTACTTTTTTGTCCATCAATAACAGTCATTAACAACCTGCCACTTAGAATTGTTGTATAAGTATTGTGAAAATATTATGAACATAGGATTTCACTTTAATTAGAAGTTAGATTTATTGTGAAAATATTATAAACATAGCATTTCTCTTTAATTAGAAGCTAGATTTTTATGTATTTGTTTTTGCTTCCGCATGGGAGCACGCCTAGTAGGAACTTGGACTTGGTGTGAAGTTTGATCCAGACTTATAGACAGCTGAGAGACTTGTGCATTGTGCGAATTGTGAAAAATCTTATCTCCTCCCTCTGCTTCAATATGATGTAATTTATTCTCACTTTCTACAATATACTAAAGTTTATTGAGAAGAATTTTTTATTTTTTCTAGTTTTGTCTCACCATGGCTGTATTATACTCTTTGCAAATCCCCTTAACTTTAATGAATAACGAACTTGTCACATATTATGGTAACTAAGCTAGAGATAAATACAAACTAAAGCGCCAATATTATCAAGTTCGACTGGGGACCATGATCAATAATAAGAATACAAATTCTGTGTATCACATTTTTTATTCTATTTTATGTTCCACCAATCACAACTTACCATGTATTTGTTTAAATTTCCTTATAAAATAGCCAAAGTTTAAAATGGAAAAAAAAAAAAAAAAAATCACATGACAAATTGTAATTGGTGGAACATAAAGTGGATCACAAAATGTGGTATAGAGGATTTGTATTCCAATAATAGACACTATAAGAAAAGTGTGCCAATTGATATCTAGCTCTTAATAACTTTGATTCCTTGTTAGAAGTTGCAGAAAAAACCTTATAGCGGAGCTCTTATTTGGACAAATATCCCTATCGAGAATCGATATGCAACGGCCGCTATTGACTTATATGCTTGTGTTCATTGACAAAACCTTCCTCAACGTTTACCCGTGGGCCAATAATTTCCACATTTCAGAGAAAAAAAAAAGGATCAAGGATTTTGGTGAGCCAAGTGTATACTGGAGCTGGTATGGGTCGACATTGGGATGGGGGTGACCCGGGTGGGACCTATCCAATATGAGAGGTCAAACACGGATCCCTCTTATAAATAAAATATTCTCATGCAAACACTACATAAATCCATGCTATGTACAGAAAACTGATAAAAATGAGATTTTAAAAAATTTTGTGATAATTTTTCAATTAAATATGTCCACTTTATTCTAATAATAATTTTTTAAAAACAATCTTATTTTTAAGTAGCCAAAAAATAAATTAAACCAAAACGACACATAGTTTGATTAAATTTTCACCAAACTTGATGAGTCTAAAATTCACATACCTTGAGACAAAGAGTTTGTAGAAACAAATAGAATGAGCAAAGTGAGTTTTAGAGTGGTGTGACATATATATACTGATAAGGGTATTTTCGTCTGGTAAGGATTTTCGTTGCTTATCCGTCCTTTGGCCTCCGTCAGGCACAAGGTTTCCTTTCTCCGTCTGACTAGACACTCACAGTGACAGACGGTCCCTATCCTCACCATCTTGACAAACGAGTCACGAGACCGACCGACCATGAGCCCGTTGTAATAGAAGCCCAGGGTCCGTCGTGATAAAAGCCCCGTCAGACCTCTTAAAGTTCAGACAGAAGGATATGCTACCCCCTAGGAAACTCGTCAGGCAAGTTTAGCTTATGCCTGACGGACGATCCACACCTCACCACTTGCATACCGATGGATAGGCATGATGGGTCCCACAATCCTCTATGTGGTCTCCACGCATATATCCCTACATGGAAATAACTTGCGCACCACGTCCAAATACCCTACTACACGTCCATATCTCCCCTATATGGAAAGAGAACCCTAACATCTTGGAGCCATAATTCCAAATCTCCTCTACAAGGAAAGACTCCTACATTCAAGGGATCTTGGTTTTTTTTTTTTTTTTTTTTAATATTGTTGCATTTGAGGGAATTTATTTTAATAATTTTGTTTTGGGTTTTTGTAATCTAGGGTTTTGTTGCGAAGCCAGAGACTCTGACCGATGGTACGGTCAATTTGATGGTTTGGCATTGCACTATCCCTGGCAAAGCTGGTGTAATCTCTCTCACCTTCTATATCTGAACCCTAACTTTTCCATTTCCTTCTTTTTTTCTCAAAAAATTTTCATGTTCTCTTTGTTGTGTGCTTTTTATTTTGTGAAATGCTATATTTATGTTTGGTTTGTTGGTATATAATTAGTATGGGCATGGACTGTTAAGTTTGAATTGAAGATAATTTAAGGTCAAAAAAATTCATTACCTGGACTGAGAGATTACATAGTACATATTCTACTAGTGTTTTGGATCTTCATTTTGAATTGAGTGATTTTAGGGTTAGGGTACTACAAAGTTTGCTAAGTCGACTTTTAAGCACAAAGCATAAAGGGTAATTGAGGAATTTATTTATTCTGTGGTTGATGTGGCGCTGCGTTTCATTGCCATGTCGGTATGTAAGCCTTTTATGGTTAAATCGGTAGTACCTTTAGCATTTTCCTTTTGAATTTGGTGGGGTTACTGTAATTTTGAATTTTGGTGTGGCTGCTCATTTTTAAAAGATAGAACCGAATCGATTCCCATTCCCACACACTGTTACGAGTCCAGTGAATCGCGTTTTGTAATCCAACTACCACATGAATATATTTACCACAATTCTTCTTAATTACAAAACCCCAAGTAGTAAGTTCATCAAACAATGAACATAGTACTGCCTCCATCCGGAAGTGAGCATCTTTTTTTGAAGTCACACAATGTTCACTGAAGAAGAAAATGAACGCTGTTTTACTAAAATTAAAGATGAGCATGACTTCATTCTGAGGTTTTTTATTTTATTTTTTTAATGGTGAGGGTTATATCGGATGATAAATAAATGTTTTGACTCACTTTGTGAAGATGAACACTCAATTTGGGAAGGAAGGAGGAGTACAAACATAGATCCATTTGTTTCTTCCCACATCCTAATAAGCATGCACGCTTATATATTGTATAAAAATTAATTGGTGGGCCCTTTTTTTTTTAGAGCAATTTAATTGGTGAACCTAAATTATCCTCAACTCAACCTTAATGGTCCATGTGTTCAAAGAATATGATTTTTTTTTTTCCTTCTGATTTTATTATCTTTAGATCTTTATCAATTGTGTTCAATCGTTTTTTTTTTTTTTTTTGGTACGTACTTTTGATGTATGTATAATTGTATATCCTGAGTGATTTATAACCATTTGATAAAGCATTAGCTCCTCTTTTGTATTTTACTGCATCGTTGCTGTGTCTCATCCTGTTGACATTTAGGTCATTTGCATCTTGTTGTGTAATCCATACAGAGGGAATTCATTCTTTGATAAATATGTCAGCTTTTCTCTGCAGAAGATTGCTGCTATATTATCTGAGAACTGATGGACGTCTGGAACGTCTGGAATTAATTTTGATCTTTGAAAGATAAGGTTGGAAATTTTTTCTTGGAACATTGGTTTCCAGCATGACAGACTAAATGTTGCAGCTTTTCATTTGGATTTTGAAGCCCCCAAAATTGTCTGCCATTAAGCTTTTCTTTGGGGTGGTGCAAAAAGGAAATTAAGTATGTTGCACTGCTGCTGTGTGATGTTTCATGGGTTTTTCATCTCATCTTGTGTCTGTTACCCTTAATATGTTCTTTTGGTTCTCTCTTTTTTTTCATTTCTAATGTTCACTTTGGTGCATCCATGTCCAATCAGTGATTTTTATAGTTGGTGTTGTAGGAGAGATTTGAAAAGTTGCGGACATACTCTTATTTTGGTGGAATGGAATTTTGGTATTGTTTAAGTTTGTGGGGGTTTGCATTGGTGGAGGAAAGGGTTTAGAGCTTAAAGAATATTGTGTATTATAAAAAGGGCTTATGCCTTATGCTTGATTGTGGGAACTTTGATAGAATTGGAAATGGGGCTGCAGGAAATTCTAGATGGCAGATAGTTTAGGGTGGGCTGTTTGGGTATAGAGGAGACCTTAAGGCTGTAATACTGGAATTTTGTGATAGAAAAGTAGAGAATTTAAGGGCTTTTTGTGGTATAGTTGAGAGAACATTGGGCTTTAGAGAAAATAGCATGAAGAGAGTTATGAAGTAATGATGATGATGATGATGATGATATAGTAGGCAACAATGCCTTTATATTCAAAAACACTTAATAATTCCATTATTTAAAAGTCTAGTTTCCTTAGAGTACAATAAAGCATGTTAGTAGACTCTTGGACATTCTTGGACTCCTAATTTGTTTACTGCCAAATAAACACATGAATGACTAACTTAAAATTTAAGAAAACACTCCTTGAGGATTTTAAATGCTATGAGAAAACTCTAGACCCATCTTTATTGTGAACATATCCCTAAACAGGCTTAAGTATATTGTGTTGGATTCACATGATACTACAATCCTGCCACTGAATACAATGTGAATAACTCCTAAAACATTTGCTCCTTAAAATCGTTCTAACCCTATACTGCTTGTGACAAAATTTTGAAAATGGGGCTTGTCTTTATATGAGATGCATGTAGGTCCAGCACAATAAACTCAAGAATTGCCAGATTTGAAGCAATTATGCATGACAATTGACAACTGAACCCCTTTCTAAATGCTGTTTTTAGTTAATGTACATTTGTGTAGACAAAGGAAACATGTCAAAATCAATTATATTGTGGCTTATCAGTAAATTCATAATTCTACTTGCTTAATTTACTTGCGTGGAATCTCTTAAAATTTTATAGTGAGGCAGATGACTAGTAAAATTCTTGTGCTGGAAATGAAAGTGCTAATTTCCACAATTTCTTTTCTATTTTAAAGGGCATGACCTTTTTTTTTTTCCAAATCATGTAATTGCAGACTGATTGGGAGGGTGGCTACTTCCCACTAACGCTCCACTTCAGTGAAGACTACCCTAGCAAGCCCCCAAAATGTAAATTCCCTCCAAATTTCTTCCACCCTAATGTCTACCCATCTGGAACTGTCTGTCTATCCATTCTTAACGAGGATAGTGTAAGTACCTTTGGCTGCTCTTAAAAGTTTGTAGCTAGTGTTATTCATAGGGTTGGAGACTAGCCATAATGATGAAGCCCTGGTATAACCTAACAAACCTTCTGGTATATGTAGGGGTGGAGACCAGCCATAACCGTGAAACAAATTCTTGTGGGAATTCAGGACTTGCTTGATCAGCCAAATCCTTCTGATCCTGCCCAGACAGAAGGATATCACCTCTTCATCCAGGTATATATGGCCCGAAGTACTTTCTGAATTTCTCCTTTGAAAATACCATTTTATTTTCAATGAACCTCTGTGCTTCATCAAGTCCAGTCATACTATCTCAACAGGATACAAAAGGGACCATGCATTTCTTTCAGAGAGGCAAAGCAGGTGTAGTAATGATGTACATCTGTATTGTCTAGATGCAAAGTCGTCCTTGCCTGATGAGATACAATATGACTGGCTGATATGGTGAACCGGGGAACACTTCTTACTACCGACCCTGTTCCCATGACTTATGTTGTTGCCAAATATAGGACAGTTGTGTTTAAGTGCAGAGAATTGAATCCATTATAGAAGTAACACATTATAGGGGTTGCACTTTCTGTTTTAATATTTTCTTTCCCAAGTATATATTCTTATATAAGAGAACACAACTCTCAACAGGATGCTGCGGAGTACAAGAAAAGAGTTCGACAGCAGGCCAAGCAATACCCACCTATTGTGTAAGGTTAAACCTATGTTTCAGAGACTGTATTATGGTAACTGTGAGTTGCCACCTCATGTTTGATGCTAAAAATGCTATTCTAATATATTGCTGGGATTTAGCAATTCTAAGAGATTGCATGCTGAAATGTTCCTTCTCTCTATCTAGATTCGCATTTCACTTTTTATCATATTTAACAGTGTACCCTGGTGGACCAATGAGCTCTTTTTAGTATTTTGGGGATATTCCTGCTGTGTGAATAGGGATTTGCAGTGTGATATCAGCTTGCGCGCTGTGTCTCTCCCCTTGTGGATTTTATTTTATTTTGCCCCTTTTTTATTGTTGTTCTCCCCTAGTGGATTTTATTTTATTTTTGCTCCTTTTTTATTGTTGTTCGCTGAATACTGTTGAACATAGGATTTCTACCATGTTATTTAACTTCCATTTTGAGATATTGCAGCATTGGCAGTCTGATGCACTGTTTTACCAATTAATAATGGTAAAAAAGCTGTGGACTATTCATGTCTCAAACAAAGAAATAAAAATCACATATAAACTTGGAAGAAACCAATCTTCATATTGATCAATTATATAGAACTTTATTAATGCTAGCAAAATAGTGCAAATAACTTCCAAGTCTTAATTTTTTGGAAAAGTTCAAAGCATTCTAAAAGCTAAGAATTAAACCGCACAATAAGTTGGATATTCTTTCCACCATTCATCTCAGCTCCTACCACATTTTAATGATGTTAGCTCCTTGATCATGCTCATTAAGTTGGACTGAGATGATCCACTACTTTGTATGGCCCTCCTTGCTGCATTTCCGAGCTCCCTGGCTCGGTTCTTCATCTCTGCAGCTTGGACTCCGCTGCCCATTAAAAAGATTACTGCCTTTTCAATCTCCTCCCTCTTAACCACTTCCCTGGCCTCTTCATCCCATTGTCTCCATTCTGTCACACCCATGGAAACTCCAATTTTTATTACTTGTGCCACAAATTTTTCGTTGTAAAATTGCTCTGCATAAAGAGGCCATGTGATCATTGGCAGACCAGCAGTCACACCCTCGAGAATTGAATTCCAGCCACAATGGGTCACTAACCCGCCAATAGCTTGGTGTTCCAAAATCAGTAGTTGTGGTGCCCAGTCCCGTATTATCAAGCCCCTATTACTTTCTTTAATATGCTTCTCAAAGTCCTCAAGCCACCCTTCATCTTGATCCTTGTCCTTCTGCCTAACTACCCAGATGAATTGGTGACTAGAAGCATCAAGACCATGAGCCAGTTCAATAAGCTGAGCTGTTGAGAACTTGTTCAGGCTTCCAAAACTTACATAAAGAACGGAGTTGCATTCTTTGGAATTTAGCCAATTTAGCCATCCATTTTCTTTGGGAGCCACTTTGTTACCCCTCTCAACCTTGTCTGCTGCATCTCTGTTCACACACAAAGAAACGGGTCCTACACTCCATGCCTTAATTCCCGTTATACTTGTATAATGCTCTTCATAAGCACTCTCGAGCTCATGGAAGCTATTCACCACTGCTCCATAGCTTTCTCTCTCAGACTCTCTGATTCTGTCCATCAATTGAGCATATCCGTCTTGGGTTCTAACCCAGCGTGGAAGTTGCAACGTTGTCATCTCTATTGTGTCTGGCAAATCAGGTAGTAAAAATGTGTCGGCATTAGAGTTTACACTCAGATGAGGTGCATACTGTTTGATACTACTTGCAGCACATTGTGAGAAGTAGCCTGCAGTGTGAAATACTAGCCTTGGGATCCCAAGTTTAGTCGCAGAATCGACAGTCCATGGATAGAACATGTCAGTGATAATGCAGTCTGGTGTCATTTCCTGAAATAGTTGCTCAATTGGTTTTTGGAGCAATGACAATGCGTAATAGAGTTTATGGCTCATGCCATGGGAAGTGATTGTGTTGAAGTTCTCGATTCCTTCAGGGAGGCTGACTTGGGCAGAAGGGAATTCAAGGATATGAGTTTTGATTTGGTGGCCGGAATTGGCATCACGGTCAATGGCTTTCTGGAAGAGGAGGGCGTTGGCTGGGGTGGTAATAATAGTAACGTTGACACCATGCATGGCAAATAGCCTGGCCAGGTCTACCATGGGAATCATGTGGCCTGAGACCAGGAATGGAAGGAAAAAAACTTTTAGCTGATCAGCTCGAGAGTTCATGGTGATTTTCTCAGCAGATAAATGGTTCTCTAGGAGTAGTAGGAGTAGGAGTAGGAGACGAAGGACGAGCTTTCTTCCTGTTTTTAAAAGCAAGAAAGAATCTCGGCTGTGATGTGTGGAGTATGGGAACTTGGGCAGTTCTCTTTGTTTCACATAAATTATATTCATAATTCGAAGCATGTGCAACTCATAAATTTAGGAGATGTATTTGTGAGCTACTGATTCTTTATGTCCTTCCATTTCCAATGAGATAAGGAATCACAAGCTACGGTTTTGGAACTTGGAGTTCTAGGGAAAGAAAAACACCATTGAAAGCTGAGTGACGGAGTCTAGTATCACAGATTAACCATTAGTCACCATTTCCTCAAAAAAAAAAAAAAAAAAAAAAAAACCATTAGTCACCAAAAAAAAAAATATTTTAAAAAAATTATTGAGAGAGTCTGGGCATGATACATGTGCGTCCTGTGCGTGGGAATCCTGATTCTAGGGAGAAAGTATCTTTGGTGTACGTAGTTGTATATGTCCTCCCCTGGGCCAAGAAATGAAGTGTCTATCAGTTTATGGAGCACAGGACTACAGGAGCACTACCGTGTATTGACTTTCAGATTACCCTTTTGTGTAAATTTATAAATCAATATATATTATATGAAGTCCAAAATTCCATCCTCCTGTAAAATATAAACCCATGTTCCAATCATGTTTTAAGCCCATGCCCTTAGCCCTTTTGCCAATCAAAAAAATCAGAATTGGAAAAAAAAAAAAAAATTTCTTAAGATTAGTCATGGGCCCATTTACTTCTTTTTGGTACATTTGGGAATGATATGGACTTCTTTTTTCTTTTATTTTTTTGATGAATCAGTTAGAATTGTATTAAGCTAACAAATGGTGCAAAGAAAAAAACAACAGCCAACCACAATATAGATTGGACTGACTTAGGATTCGTCCATCAATTTCATTATTGCTAGAGGAGTGCATGCAAATATAAGTATATAACCACTGTTTTAAAAGCCATACTGGACTGGCTGTTTCAACTGGTTGAATCGGGAATCGGACTTAGAATTGGTTCGGTAAAAACCAGTCAAGAACTGAGAAAAACATGAACCGAACCTTTTCCCGATTCTTTGACCATTTCGGTTTTTAAAACCATGAATATAACTATTTTCAATCCTCCTAAGTTTACTACGTAGTTTTAGATTTTATGGCTTAACATGATTTCATTTTATGATATGGGCAAATAGGACGATGATCATATTCATATGTCATTTAGATTAGGGTTTTAACATGTTAACATGATTTGCATAATAAAAAACTAATGTATATCATGCTTATGATTTATGATAAACATGAAAGAAATTTGATTTTGAACCATTCCATATGATGATATGAATTAAAGAAATTATGTAATCTAAATTTTAATGTTTTGAATGATAACCTACTCATGAGAAGAAACCAAATTTGCCATGATACGATTAATTGCATGATTACCTGAATGATAACGTGATATCTAAATTCAATATGCAGGCAAATGACTCACATGACTGATGATATGCTGAAAAATGTATATTGGGCATCCTTGAATGCTTTAAAAAAAAAAAAAAAAAATAGAATTTTACTCTAGTTTAATCTATGTTTATATGTGCGAAACTCCATCTTGGAGACTTGAACCCTTTGCCTTCCACGCCCTACAGGCACTTATACTTGTGAAGTGATCATTGCTCCAAGGATACGCAACAGTAGCATTCTTGAATGCTAATTTCATCATCTCACTTCCAGTGACTAATTTCTTTGTTTACGTTTTCAGTTTTTATGTTCCTATTTTATGGTTTTTTTAAAAATGCTATAGGATAATTTGATTGAAGTGTGTGGTGCATAACATGAAAATACTTTTTTTTTCTCTAGAAGACCAACTAACATC
Organism: Notholithocarpus densiflorus; assembly: GCA_030021035.2. Taxonomy (NCBI): domain Eukaryota; kingdom Viridiplantae; phylum Streptophyta; class Magnoliopsida; order Fagales; family Fagaceae; genus Notholithocarpus; species Notholithocarpus densiflorus. The sequence goes on along the minus strand of JARYZH020000080.1, from coordinate 1,956,529 downwards.
GGGCGAGATGGGTGCTTAACATCTTTCTATCTCATAACCTAACCTTCAATCTTAAATCAATAGGTCAAGACTATGCTTTCTTGGCAATTTTACATTTTAGAATGTAACTATGAACAAAGGCTATTTATTTTTTTGTAGGTTGTAACTAGGAGAAAATAGTCTTGTAATTTTCAATTTTCATTCTATTATCATTTAACCTACTTTTTCTTTCAATGGAATAAATATGTATTTCATTTACTTTTTCAATTTCCACGTTTTTCCCCCTTAGTTAAACAAGTGAAGACTACAAAATATAAAACACTTGATCTAGTGGGTAAAGTATTGTCAATTGAGTCATCACCATGAGATTCACTTAACCCGCCGTGTGGTGGTTCTCACAAATATAAAACAACTATTTAGCACTAATCTAAATAATAAATTTAACGTTGTTATAAAATAAAAAGGGAGATAGTAGTTGCAAGAAATAAAACTAAAGAGTAATAGGACTTTTGTATTTAGGTGGTCATCCACTTTCCTTTCTTATTGCCGAAAGTACAATGAGTAGTTTTTCTCTTGAAAGTTATATCTATCCTTTTTTACAACAATGCTCTTATTTATAGAATTTTGTATGCAGTTGATTATAACATATTTACTAAATCAAGTGGAATATCATTGGATCACTTTGGTGGCACTAAGGACTGAAGTTTACCGCTAAAATTTACACAATACAAAGCTGAAATCGGCAAGTGTTCATAGCAAAGTCCACCTGGCACATACAGTAAAATCCAGCTGTCAATTGTCTAAATTTCCAACACACATCAAATTATTTAACAAGACAATAATACAACTTCTCAATGTACTAACATAAACCGAAATAGCTTTTATTAAGTAATAATACTCATTTTCCTAAAAAAAATAAGTAATAATACTTGATGGGACTGACGAAACCATGTCCCTTGGACGACCTCATCAAGTACATTCGTCCACCTCAATACGGCATGGACGAAGGCAGGCAAATCATTAATAAGAGAATTCAATACCTCGGACAGTTACCAACTAGCTGTCAGACCGTTGGAGCCTCATCAAGACTCGCATTAATAAGCCCTAAGGCGTTACAGGAAGAGCACTAAAACCACAATTAAGGCCCCAACGGCTAGAAATCATGAGCTATATATACACACTCATCAGAGACAAAAGAGGTACATAATTTCACCCAAAAAATACTCTTACTTAGATACTCTGATATTCAGCACTTTTTTATTTCTCTCAAAAAGCTTCTATACACTAACTTTGGCATCAGAGTCGTTGTGGCAGGCACCACACCGATGACCACCTTAGGAGAACCTTTATCCTACGTTTTGCAGGAATAGTAACGAGGATTCAGCTTCATCTGGTCGAACCAACTTGACTAACGATTTACGCATCATCAATACTCATAAAACAAGAGTCTTGTTTCGGTGTTTCCAATAGAAACATTCAAGGTTTTAATTCCCCGTCCCCGTTATAACTATCGAATTATAAAATAAAATAAAAATAAAAATACTCAATAAAAGCTAAATATGTAACATTAACACAAACCACAAATTTCAAACTAAATTGTTTAACAAAACAAGAATATAAATAAACTATAAAGTCCTAATGTATCCAATATTTCATTTAAACAAAGTAAAAATATAAAGTTCTTAATGATTAATAATTTTGTACTTACAAAAAATATAAAGGTATTTTAGAAAATACACTCAGGGCAAAGTAACCAAAATCGATTCCTGCCTCAATCGGATGGTCTGGGCATCCTACCCTATCATCACATTGGGGTGGTCGAGTCCAGAGAAAATTGTCATTCCTACTTTACAAAAAATGTTTGGCTTCGAACATGTTTAGAGCCTTAAATTCCAACCACTAATAGAAAAATGACAATTATCTTTATCATCGAATTATCTCCAATTCGTCCATAAGAGTCGTCTAGAACCAGAAAGGTTAGCCCAACATCAGAAGGTCGTCCATCGTCGAGAGGTCGTTCGTGGGTATGAAGGTCGTCCATCAAGAAAACACCTGGAAGACCCCTCAATATTTAGAAAATTTTTCAGAAATGGATTTATGCACAAAAGCTTGTAATTTGGACCACGTTCTACTATTCTAAAGTATGAGCAAATCCTTATTCATCACTATAACCTCCCACTAAGTACTTAACTTCCAAATTCCAATGGCAGTTGTAGAAGATAAGATTGAACATTCTAACTTCTATAGCAGTTGTGTAAATTAAGTCTGAACCTTCTAACTCCCACACACGTTGAGGAAGTTACTAAACAAGTAACCACTCCAAAGCTCACTATATAATGACTCATCCACACCAAATGAAAGTAAGTTTACACTACTCCTAAAGTTGGGATTCTTAAGTTCTAGAGAGAAAAACTAATTTAAGCATCAGAGGGTTCTTGGTCGGTTCACCCCGGTCACCTTTGATCTTGTATTTCTTTCTTTTCAGGCCTTCCAAGCAACCACTGACCTATTGAAGTCCGGAGTATTCAGCCTACTAATTTTTTGTGCATCATCATTTGGCGCCGTCTATGGGGATTAAATTTGTATTTCGCAATCTATATTTCTTAAACAAAAGGCTGTATGGTCCAAACAAGGTCAATGGCCACTAGTCCAGGCCACTAGGAGAGTGGGAACACTTCTAGCCACCCCAACCGCGCTCATCAGTAAGTATTTGTCATGCAACCGTCTTTCGTCCAATAAATACAGTCCATGGCAGCCGCCATGGCAAAGTTAACCCGTCAGAATCAAGAGCTGACCTGCGAGATCAACCAAAGGAGGCAACGTCATGAATGATGAGTGGAAGGACAAGCTCAGAGTCAAGAAGTTAGAGAAGGAGAAAATGTTGAGCGCAATAACCACTCAAGGGGTACCACTTCACGAAGGGTGCCACACTTGGAGAAGGAGATGGATCAAATGAAGAAAGTCATGGACGAGATGAGGGAGAATATGCGAAGGACGAATCACGTAGATGATTTAGTTCATCGAACTAATTCCCCTTTCATAGCTTCCATCAATAGTCATCCCCTGCCTTCCAAGTTCAAGATGCCTTCATTGGATTCATATGATGGAACACGCGATCTGTGCGATCACATAGCAACCTTCAAGACCACAATACACCTTCAAGGAGTTCCAGATGAGATAATGTGTAGGGCTTTTCCAACCACCCTAAAGGGGCCAGCGCGAGTGTGGTTTAGTAAGATACCTCCGAATACTATTGGTTCTTTTGAAGAGTTGAGTAAGTTGTTCGTCAACAACTTTATCGGATGACAAAGGCACAAACGCTCCTCATCTAGCCTGTTGACTATAGAACAAGGAGAAAATGAGAGCTTACGGTCCTTCATCACTCGCTTTAATAGGGAAGCCCTGACAGTAGACGAGATGGATGACAAGTTGTTATTGGCAGCCTTCCACAATGGAGTTAGTTCTGATTTGTTCATTCACATACTCTATGATCAAGAGCCACAAACCATGGTTGAACTTGTCCATTTAGCCCAAAGCTTCATGAATGCAGAAGATGTAATCATTGCCAAGAAGAGGAAGAGAGCAGAGCGAATGGAAGCAAACCTCCCACGCCATCTTGAACAAGGTCCTCGTCCAAAGAAGGCCCGGACGGGAAAGAAAAATGATAGAGATAACAAGAAGGTAGTGTTAGGATTGGTGCCCTTAAATCCTATTGTATGATACTATGTATAATATTAAGTATGACATTATGTATGACTTAATATTGTGTTTAATAAAGTTGTTTTATTATTATCTGAAATAATGGTAACATGAATATTCGGACATTATCATATAGTCCATGAGATGCATAGTATATGATTTATGTGAAAAGTCACAGAAGATATAAATCACAAGTTTTTTGTAAACTCATAATTATATTTCGTAGTCGGTGATGAAATTGGTCATTTCATCTGCGAAAACTATAACATATCAATTACGATGATTTGTCTTGATCATGGAAGTGAAGACTTCTAGTTGATATGTTGATATGTTTTAAGAGTTAAAACATATTGAACTGGACCGCTGTGAGATTTATTATTCTCCTAACGACTGTTAATTGAATAATAAATCTCACGACTTATATTTACATGAACTCTTAATCCTGAGAGAATAATGGACCTGATCATGAAATGTAGGTTGCTTTGATATATCAGGAGTGAGATTTAAAGTAACGGTCAAAACCTCAGTATGTTGGGCAGCCACATTTAGTATTAATGGCACATATATTCTCAAGATGGAATTCATAATCTCTTAACGGAGATACAAAATATTCCCTTGAGATAAGTTTAATGGGTTTGTTATTCAGAGAGTTAGGCCTAACCACTTTAATAAGACTAAAGTATATATTTATGAAATTGGATTTCATAAATATATGATGAATAACTTAAAATCATTAAACCGGATACTCAAGAATTAAGATATAGTAATCTACAAAGTGGCAGTTTATATTAATGACTTTGTATTACTACGAATATTTTATGAAGATGTTGCATGTACAATAAAGTCTTGGGATATAATTTATAGGTAAAGCCTAGAGTGCAACTATATTTATATAGTGGTATTAAATATAGTTAATGGTAACTTTGAACCTGTCAAGAGTTGATAGAAAAGTCCAAGGCCCATTGGAGCTAGTGTCTTATTGGTCCATTTTGATCCCACTCCAAGCCACATACTAGAGCCCAATTGAAAATACCCAAAAGGCTAGCCCAATTAGATAATCAGTTATAAGGAGAGAAACATACAGATTTTTTGAGACGAACACATTACATGAAATGGTGTATGTGAGTGTTGGACACTCTCGAATTCTCTCTTGAAAATTTCATATAACTGATTGAGAGACCACACATCTTGAGCGTTAGTGGAATTGGAGTGAAGATTAAAAGTATGCCCAAGTGCTTACAATCTTTGTTTTGAAATTCACCACACCAAGGTACACTTTCTTATTCTTGTATTCTGAAATTTACATAGTACATGTTATCAATTGTGAATGAAGTAGATCCGTTAATTTTCCGCTGCGCACATGCATTTTTCCATTTTTCCATTAAATGATATCAGAGCAGTCTTCAATTTCGAATTGTATAACATGTTTTATGAGTTTTGGAAGTAGAGATTATAGTTTCATACTGTTTGAAGATTATGCATTTAATTTTCTGCATGGTTATTGAAACTATGATTTGATAAAAACTTATATTGATGTTGTGATGTTGTTTAAATTTGAATTTAAGTATGTTAAATTGATCTTTAAGGCTATAGTATCAATGAATTTCAGTTTTGATATCATTCTCTGACTATCATGTTCGTATGTAAGTTGTTTGTTCAAGAAAAACCGTAGAAAACTGCCTTGAAAAATTTCTGGAAATTCGAGTTTCACGAGTTTCAATCGATCGAAAATCACTTTCGATCAATCGAGTGAAACAATGATCAGACTTTTTAAATAGAATGATTTTCGATTGATCGAGGGGCACATTCGATCAGTCGAAAGAAAGAAAATCAGAAATTTTTTCTAAGTGTTTTCACATGTAAAAGGAGTTAGACTATGTGTAATTATATTATGCATGTTTTAAAATTAAAAACTTTTCTTTTAAAACATCTAATGGGAGAGAGATACAAGGGTTGCATCTCACGGCCTCCATTGTCAGTTCATAGTAGTGTGGAATATATACTTTGTCTTTGCCTCGAGCTTAGCATTTCATGCGGAGAGTATTTATTTCATGGTCCTTCAAGATTGAATTTCTTGGTTTATAGTGGTTTGATCAAACACCTTGTCTTAGCCTCGAGCTTTGCATTCCATGCGAAGGGTGTTTTGTATCATGGTACTACAAAATAAGCCTGTTAAGGGGATGAAATGTGGCTACACATGATTCTAGACAATGGTATACACTAGACTAAATATTATAGTATCCTCTATGCAGAGTTCTTATTATCATTATTTAAAGGCAAAATGTATAACGGCATATTATTAGTGTTTGATAAGAGTTATCATGATAGCACTAATTATGAGAATATTTCTCAATCAATCATAGTATTTTATATTCACTCTATGCTGAGGGATATTGAATATGGGATTGGGTTGTCGTTGCATATATTATATTATGGTTTTATTAAGGTTCCATACTATATGTTTATATGCTAAATTGATAATGTCCAGTTTACTTATTATATTCATGTTTATTGTTTTTAGATTTGAACATGGCATTGTTTAGCCCACTTGTTACTATTCTTAATCAAAACAAACTGACTGGATCCAACTATGTTGACTGGAAAAGAAATTTGGACATAGTTCTCACTGCTAAAGAGCACAAATATGTGCTTACTAAACCATGTCCTAACTTTCCTTCATTAGATGCTCCTTCTAAGGAAAAACAACGATATGATCGTTGACAGAAATCTAATGAGATGGCCAAGTGCTACATCCTAGCATCTATCTCAAATGTTCTACAGCATCAAATGCAGGATGTAGAACTAGTTTCAGACATTATACTAAGTCTGAAGGAGATGTTTGGTGAGCAAGGCCGTTCTGCAAGGCAAGAGACCATGACGCAAATTTATAATACCAAAATGGTTGAAGGTAGTTCAGTAAGGGAGCATTGTCTTACAATGATCTCTAATCTGAATACATTAGAAGTTTTAGGTGCCGATATTGATGGAGAATCCTAAGTGGATATGATACTCCAGTCACTACCAGAATCATTCAAGGAATTCAAACTTAACTATAATATGAACAAAAAGATTTATACATTGTTTGAATTAATAAATGAGTTGGTAGTGGCGGAAGGCATCCTTGGTACTTCTAATGTTGAAGCCAATATTGGTGATGCTTCTACTTCTCAACCTAAGTCGAAAGGCAAGGGTAAGAAGAAGAAGAAGAAGGACTTCACCAAGCAAGAGGGTAAACAAATTGCCTTAGAGGTTGCTGACAAAGGAAAGAAGCTCAAAGGAAAATGTTTCCATTGTGGTGAGAAAGGACATTGGAAGAGAAATTGTCCAATATTCAAGGCTGCCAAGAATAAGGGTATGAAAAATACATTCCTTCTAGAAATATGTTTGGTACAATTCAGGTTGTACCAATCATATCTGCAATTCCTTGCAGGGGTTCCAGGAGACCAAAAAGCTTAAAGAAGAGGAGTTGTTTCTTACTTTGGCTGATGGGAGCATAATTCTGGTTGTAGCTGTTGGAGTGTATAATCTATGTTTTGAATCTAGAGTTCTAATATTGGAAAACTGTTTGTATATACCTAATGTTCGTAGGAATTTAATTTCTGCTACTTACTTAGGTAAACATGGATATTGTGTTATCCTTAAAGATAATGTTGTAATAAAGAAGGGTAAAGTGTTTATCTGTTCTGGCAATATTGTGGATGGTCTTTATATTTTAACTCCTGATAAGCATGAATTATATAATTCTGAATTAGATAATGACTCTCATGTAAAATCATTAAAGAGAAAGTTTTCTTCTACTAGTGATGCATATCTTTAGCACTTGCATTTAGGTCATATTAATTCAAACAGAATTCAAAGACTGATCAAAGATGAACTCTTAGAGCCCATGGACTTTGATGAATTTCCAGTTTGTGAATCTTGTTTGGAAGGTAGAATGACCAAATGACCTTTTAATGCAAAAGGTAGAAGAGCACAAGATTTGCTAGAACTAGTGCATTCAGATGTATGTGGTCCTATGTCAATCCAGGCAAGAGGTGGCTATGAGTATTTCATTACTTTCGCTAATGATTACTTTAGATTTGGTTATGTGTACCTAATGAAACGGAAGTCCAAAACCTTTGAAAAGTTCAAAAAGTTTAGGGCTGAAGTTGAGAATCAATTGGGTAAACGCATAAAGGCCATTCGATCTGATCGTGGTGGCGAATACTTTCTTGGGAATTTTAAGGATTACTTAACTAAGAATGGGATTGTATTCCAATTGACTGCACCTGGTACTCCACAACAAAATGGTGTAGCGGAAAGAAGGAATATGACTCTTTTAGATATGGTTAGGTCCATGATGAGTTATTCGACTCTACCTATTTCTTTTTGGGGATATGCCTTAAACACTGCAATGTATCTTTTGAATTTAGTACCTTCGAAGTTTGTTCCTAAAACACCTGTGGAGTTGTGGAATGAGCATAAGCCTAGTATGAGACATCTCCATATTTGAGGTTGTCCAGCACATATGTTAAAAGGAAAGTCTAACAAGTTACAGTCTAAAACAGAAGTTGTTTTCTTTGTTGGGTATCCAAAAGGAACCGTTGGAGGTTTATTCTATAGTCATAAAAATAATAAAGTATTTGTTAGCACAAATGCCAAATTTTTGAAAAATGACTATATGAATGATTGTACTCCTAGAAGTAGAGTTATGTTGGCTGAAATGAATGAACCTGTAAATGAACAACCAATGGATGAAACTAGAGATGATGTGGCTATATTATATACACCACAAGATACTATTCATGAGATGTCTAGTACACAGGTGCCTCGTCGTAGTGAGAGAATTGTTCGGCCTCCTATAAGATTCATAGGTTTGGGAGAAACTTATGAAGCTATCTCAGAAGAGGCTAAATCAGATCCCTATACTTATGAGGAGGCAATGAATGATATAGATGCACATCATTGGCTCAAAGCTATGAAATCTGAATTAGATTCCATGTATTCCAATCAAGTTTGGGATCTTGTAAAGGCACCTAACGACATTAAACCTGTTGGTTGCAAATGGGTTTACAAGAGGAAGAGAGGGGTAGATGGAAAGGTTGAAACCTTTAAAGCAAGGCTAGTGGTGAAAGGGTATACACAAAAAGAATGTATTGATTATGATGAAACATTTTCTCCAGTAGCAATGCTTAAATCTATCAGAATTCTCTTATCCATTGCTGCTCATTATGATTATGAGATTTGGCAAATGGATGTCAAGACAGCATTTCTCAATGGCAATCTTGAAGAGGAAATCTATATGATGCAATTGGAAGGTTTCATAGCAAAGAACCAAGAGCATATGGTATGCAAGTTGAAAAGGTCCATTTATGGACTTAAGCAAGCATCTAGGTCATGGAACATCAGATTTGATCAAGCAATCAAGTCATTTGGTTTTGAGTAAAATCTTGATGAACCATGTGTGTACAAAAGACATCGAGATAAAGTAGTAATGTTCCTAGTACTTTATGTTGATGATATTCTACTCATTGGAAATGATGTAGGGGTAATGTCATCAGTAAAGGTTTGGTTGTCAAGCCAATTTGATATGAAAGACTTGGGTGAGGCTAACTTTATTCTAGGGATCAAGCTTTAGCGAGATCGCAAGAATAAGATGTTAGGCTTATCACAAGCTGGATATATAGATAAGGTTCTAGAACGGTTTAGCATGCAAAACTCCAAGAAATGATTACTTCCTTTCAAACATGGAGTTCCTCTGTCTGATGACCAAAGGCCTAAGACTCAAGAGGAAGAAGATTTGATGAGACAAGTTCCTTATACTTCAGCGGTAGTAAGTCTCATGTATGTCATGCTTTGTACTAGACCAGATATTTGTTATTCAGTTGGCATGGTCAACCGATATCAATCAAATCCAGGACCAAAACATTGGCAAGCTATAAAGCATATTCTCAAGTATCTACGGAGAACGAGAGATTATATGCTTGTTTACCGTTGTGAGGATTTGATACCTATTGGCTATACAGATTCAGACTTTCAATCGGATCTAGATTTCAGAAAATCCACTTCAGGACGTGTTTTCACCTTGGGAGGTGGAGCCATAAGTTGGCGGAGTATTAAGCAATCTTGTATTGCAGACTCCACCATGGAAGTTGAGTACGTTGCTGCTTGTGAGGCAGCAAAGGAAGCTGTATGACTCAAGAAATTCCTTTCTGACCTTGGTGTAATAAGAATGGAGCAAGTTACAATCACATTGTTTTGTGACAACAGTAGAGCAGTTGCACAATCTAAAAATCCAAGGAATCATAAGAAAGGAAAGCACATTGAGAGGAAGTACCATATCATTCGAGATATCGTTACTCGTGGAGATGTGGTGGTAGCAAAGATTGAAAGTGCAAATAATCTAGCAGATCCATTTACTAAAGTTTTGCCTCAAAGAACTTTCGAGTCACATTTAGAGGGAATGAGACTTAGATTAGTGCACAATAGTCTTTAGGGCAAGTGGGAGATTGTTAGGATTGATGCCCTTAAATCCTATTGTATGATGCTATATATAATATTAAGTATGACATTATGTATGACATTATGTATGACTTAATATTGTGTTTAATAAAGTTATTTTATTATTATCTGAAATAATGGTAACATTAATATTCGAACATTATCATATAGTCCATGAGATGCATAGTATGTGATTTATGTGAAAAGTCACAGAAGATATAAATCACAAGTTCTTTGTAAACTCGAAATTATAATTCGTAGTCGGTGATGAAATTGGGCATTTCATCTACGAAAACTATAACATATCAATTACGATGTTTGTCTTGATCATGGAAGTGGAGACTTCTAGTTGATATGTTGATATGTTTTAAGAGTTAAGACATATTGAACTGGATCGCTGTGAGATTTATTATTCTCCTAACGACTGTTAATTGAATAATAAATCTTACGACTTATATTTACATAAACTCTTAATCCTGAGAGAATAATGAACCTGATCATGAAGTGTAGGTTATTTTGATATATTATGAGTGAGATCTAAAGTAACGGTCAAAATCTTAGTATGTTGAGCAGCCACATTTAGTGTTGATGGAACATATATTCTCAAGATGGAATTCATAGTCTCTTAACGGAGATACAAAATATTCTCTTGAGATAAGTTTAATGAGTTTATTATTCAGAGAGTTAGGCCTAACCATTTTAGTAAGACTAAAGTATATATTTATGAAATTGGATTTCATAAATATATGGTGAATAACTTAAAAGGATTAAACCGGGTACTCAAGGATTAAGATGTAGTAATCTACAAAGTGGCAGTCTATATTAATGACTTTGTATTACTACGAATATTTTATGAAAGAGTTGCATGTACAATAAAGTCTTAGGATATAATTTATAGATAAGGCCTAGAGTGCAACTATATTTATATAGTGGTATTAAATATAGTTAATGGTAACTTTAGACTTGTCAAGAATTGACAGAAAAGCCCAAGGCCCATTGGAGTTAGTGTCTTATTAGTCCCTTTTGGTCCCACTCCAAGCCACATACTAGAGCCCAATTGGAAAGGCCCAAAAGGTTAGCCCAATTAGATAATCAGTTATAAGGAGAGAAACATACAGATTTTTTTAGACGAACACATTACATGAAATTGTGTATGTGAGCGTTGGACACTCTCGAATTATCTCTTGAACATTTCATATAACTGATTGAAAGACCACACATCTTAGGCGTTAGTAGAATTGGAGTGAAGATTAAAAGTATTCCTAAGTGCTTACAATCTTTGTTTTGAAATTCACCACACCAAGGTACACTCTCTTGTTCTTGTATTCTGAAATTTACATAATGCATGTTATCAATTGCGAATGAAGTAGATCCGTTAATTTTTCACTGCGCACATGCATTTTTCCATCAGGTAGGATCATCTTCAGGAGGGAGTCAGCACTACACACCCTTGAACGTGCCACTTGATCAAGTGCTTATGTAAATCAAGGATGACCCATCCTTGAAATGGTCAGAAAAGATGAAGGGAGATCCCAATAAGCGCAATAAGAACAAGTATTTTCGCTTCCATAGAGATCATGGGCATGACACGGATGAGTGTTATAACTTGAAGCAGCAAATAGAGAATCTTATCAGACAAGGAAAGTTGAGACATTTCGTTGGAAGAAATCATAAAGACGAGAAGTTGAAAGGAAAGGTAGAAGAGTCATCGCGACCCCTATTTGGAGAAATAAGAGTTATTATAGGTGGAACTTCAATAGGGCAGTCTTCCAAGTCAAGGAAGACATATCTAAAAGGTGGTACAGAACGTCCAACTCTTTAGACGACCACCAAGGACGAGGGGGGCAGACGAGCAAGCCATTACATTCACAGATGAGGACGCTGGAAGGGTCCATCACCCACATGACGATGCGATTGTCATTACTTTGCTCATTACTGATTATACGACTAGAAGGGTGTTGGTAGACAATGGGAGTTCGACAGACATCTTAAATTACCTAGCCTTCCAACAAATGAGGCTTGGATGAGATCAACTTTGTCCAGTGTGTTCACCCTTGGTGGGATTTGGAGGAATGAAAGTGCAACCTGTAGGAATTATTACATTACCTGTAGTGGTGGGAGCATATCCACAACAGATAACCAAGAAAGTGAATTTCCTCGTAGTGGACTGTTCGTCTTCTTATAACGCCATCATTGGAAGACCAACTTTAAATAGTTGGAAGCAGTAACATCTACCTACCACCTATCAGTCAAATTCCCAACAGAGTATGGGATATGGCAAGTACAAGGAGATTAGTTAGCCGCTAGAGAATATTACCTAGCCATGTTGGCTATGGACAATCACGTGCAGACAATGAGCATGGAGGAGAGAAGGGTTGTTCCAGAGCCCACTGAAATACTGGAAGACATCCCTTTGGAATAGGGTAATCCCGAGAAGTTTACTAGAATTGGAATAAGTATGGAGGAGAAGACAAAACAAGACCTCATCCAGTTTTTAAGGAAAAGCATCAATGTTTTTGCATGGAGTCATGAAGACATGCCGGGAATTGATCCAAGTGTTATTACTCATCAGTTGAATGTGCACCCATCTTCTAAACCTGTTCGTCAGAAGAAGAGAGTCTTTGCTCCTAAGCAAGACAATGCTATCAAAGAAGAGTTCCAGAAGTTAACCACAGCAAAATTTATTCGAGAAATCTATTACCCGGATTGGTTAGCTAACGTGGTGATGGTTAAAAAGGCAAATGGCAAGTTGAGGATGTGTGTAAACTTCACTTATTTGAACAAAGCTTGCCCCAAGGATAGTTATCCTTTGCCATGCATTGATCAGTTGGTAGATTCAACAGCAGGTCGTCAATTGCTAAGCTTCATGGACGCCTTCTCAGGGTATAATCAGATAAAGATGGACGAGGCAGATTAAGAGAAAACATCCTTCATTACCAGTCAAGATTTATTTTGTTATAAGGTGATGCCCTTTGGTTTGAAGAATGCGGGGGCAACTTATCAGAGGTTAGTTAATCACATGTTCCGTCCACAAATAGGGCGAAATGTAGAAGTTTATGTGGACGATATGCTGGTGAAGAGCTTGGACAAGAAGAAACATCTGGACGACCTGCAGGAGACCTTTGACACACTTAGATGATACAATATGAAGCTGAATCCAAATAAGTGTGCCTTCGGAGTTTCGTCAGGAAAGTTCTTAGGATTTATGGTTTCACAGAGAGAAATTGAAGCGAATCCAGATAAGATGCAAGCCATACTGAAGATGGAACCACTAAAGAATGTAAAGGAAGTCCAGTCTCTCACTAGACGAGTTGCAGCTCTAAACAGGTTTGTTTCAAAAGCTACAGATAAGTGTTTACCTTTTTTCAAAGTTCTCAAGAAGGCATTCGAATGGACGGACGAATGCCAAAAGGCCTTCCAGGATCTTAAAGTCTATCTTACTACGACTCCCCTACTAAGTCCATCCATACAAGGTGAAGAGTTATATTTATACTTAGCAGTGTTCCCATATGCGGTAAGTTCAACATTGATCAGAGAAGAAGGGAAGGTGCAAAAGCCTGTGTATTATATAAGCCGAGCACTAAGGAGAGCAGAAGGATGATATCCGATGATGGAAAAGTTGGATTTTGCATTAATAACAGCTTCTAGGAAGTTGAGGCATTACTTTTAGGCTCACGTCATCAATATCATGACAGATCATCTGCTCAAAGAAAGCGATGAACAAGTTGGAAGCCGCAGAACGACTAATCCAATAGGCCGTTAAGCTTAGTGAGTTTGACATCAGGTATCAACCAAGAAATGCAATAAAAGCTCAAGCTCTAGCAAATTTCATTGCAGAATTCACTCCAAGTCATGGTAGTTTAGACGGGGTGGAAGACGTTAAAACATAGGTTGTCCATGTAGATGGGTCGTCTACACTATATGCAGGAGGAATAGGAGTTGTGTTGCAATCTCCAAAAGGAGATAAGTTAAAGTATAAGGTTCATCTGTAGTATCAAACAACCAACAATGAAGTTGAGTATGAAGCCCTTCTTAAAGGACTAGAATTACCTAAGTCTTTAGAGGCTGAGTCAATAGTCGTCCAAGGAGATTCTCAATTGGTTATAGGTCAAGTGAATGGAACGTGTGAAGCTAAAGAAGAAATGATGAAGAAATATCTTAATAAGGTGAGACGCCTTGTTAAGAAATTTAAAGAAGCTAGTTTCATTCAAGTCCCAAAGGAAGAAAACATGGAAGCAGACACCTTAGCGAAGGAAGCATCAGCGAATTTAGCAGCGGATGAATCTGATGAAGTCCAATACATGTCTAGTATAGATCTTCTAGAGGTACAACAGATAGAAGGTGAAGAAAGTTGGATGACCCTAATAGTCACCTACCTGAAAGATGGAAGGCTTCTAGAAGAAAGGGACGAGGCCAGAAAGCTAAGGATCAAATCAGCTAAATACATCCTTATAGACGAGGTGCTATACAAAAGAGGCTTTTCTCAGCCTTACTTAAGGTGTTGTGAGGGTCCTTTTTAGGACGATGTCCAGGCCCAAGTAAAAGCAAGGACCCTAGGTCTTTTAGTTGTTGTTTTAAGGGACTGTGCTTGGTTTACCGCAGCTAAATAGGCTGATTACAAACCAAGTGGTGCACATAGCAAGAATCCTACAATACATACATACTAGCAAAAAGAAATATATATGTATGGAATAGCAAGAAACAGTAAAGGAGCAATGTAATAAAGAAAGACTTGAAATAAATGCTAGGGATCCTTAAAATTATGTGAAATATTTCATTACTTTTCTTAATTGTGAATTACAATGTGTTTACTAAGACGTGTTACAAGGTCCAAATAAGTTCAAAAATTACAGACTTAAATGGCTCTCCAAGCCTCTAAGACTTGCAAAGTTTGAATCCTTTTGAATTTAAGTATGTTCTCCAGTGGCTGTTTTTAGGATACCGGGCGATATTCCTCTTTCTTTTACTACTTTTTTTGAGTTTTTTGACAGAGTTTTCTCAACGATTTTGTTCTGATTCTTTGTTGTTGAAAATTCCCATCCATTGTTAGATGCTTCCCCTTTTATAGTGTCATCCTAGGGTTCCGGGGTACCACTGATTCCCCTCATTTGCTCCTTTGGGTACCAAAGCCTATGTTGTGCCAGCAACTTTGGTGGCTGGTCCCTTCCTTGTTTCTCATAATTTTCTTCTTTTGGTGCTTTTTTCCCAAAAGCCTCTTGCTGACTTTCCGTTCTGGGGTGTCCCTAAAGAGCTGACCTCTAATCTCTCTTCCTTCAAGGTTTCTACACCTTACCTATTTCAGATTCAACTTTTTGGCTACCTTTCCTTTTGTCATTTTTCCCGAGTGAGCTGATTCCATCTCTGCCAGGTTGAAAGTTTTCCCAACTACTTCCCTTCGTGGTTCTTCTTTCTGTGTTTCCCGAGGTACCAGCCCTTTGTTCATGAATTGTTAGTCCTCAAGCTCTCTGATTCCTTTCTGCATTTGATAAGGATGTATATGTTCTTCGTTCCTTGTGTTTCTGGGCACTTCTTTTGAGCTGTCTTAATCTCATCCCAGCTTTGCTGCATGTCCCGAGGACCCTGGACTTTTGACAGTCTCTGGATATCTCGGCTCAGTTTTTATCACTAGACTCCCTTTTGATTTTCTGATTTTGATAAGCTGGGCTTCTTCCTTTCTTCCCTTCATTTTCTAAGGCCTATCCCTTCGTGGGTTTTGGGCCTACCATCCTTTATTTTTTTTTTGTGAGCTCAAGCCTTTTATTATTTTTTCCATGGAGTTTAACTTACTGTGCCACTGGGCTTTGGTACATCATTATAACTTTTTAGACCTCAACATTTAGCCCCCCGAGCTCGTGGGTTGCTTGCAACCCATGCATGAGTAGACTAGAGCCTTAATTCCCATAGGAATTCCTTCTTCATTATCTTAATTAACCTCAGGGTTCCCCTTCTTCTTTCTTCAGGGTCTAATCTTTCTTGCTACTTTCGAGTATCCTAGTTTTCTTTGTGTGTTGCACTTCTCTCCTTTTGTAACTCCCTCTTTACATGAGACGTGGCAGTTGAATGTTGGAGTGAAAAACTTCCCCTGCCCACTTTCCACGTTCCCCGTAACTCTCATTAATAACTACCAATAAATCTCTTCTTTAAAATTAAATTTTGGCAACTGGTGCGCCTTTCCATACATCGTTTTCCCCAACTGCTATTTGCACCATTATTGCAGTCAATTCATATTTTCTTTTCACTTTCCAGAGTCCTATATTCCCAAGCTTATCTCCTTCTTTCCAATTAGTCTGCTTCTCTGTTTTTCTTCTTCTGGTCTTCGCTCCTTTGACTTTCCTATTTCCTAGTACATTTGTTGTTCTATGACTTCTTCTTCCTCACGAAAAAGGAGGGAGCGTACTCCTAGTCCTTCCGAGGGTGAGAGTTCTTCTGGGTTTGCTCAAGGCGAATCACAAGGGGTCACGGAGCGCCCAGCTTTCCCTTTATGAGACCCCTGGTACACCCCCAGCTTGTTTTTTCCTCTGGTGTCTCACGGTGAGGCCCCTCCTTCCCCTCATACCTGGGTGTTCTCCAGTCAGTCTGGTTTTGCCAGTTCTTCCCAGGTTCCAGGTCCTAGAGAAGTTCTAGATCTCCAAATTAGGCGAGGATCTCAAGAGACGGTTCCTATTTTCTTTGACTTCGTTCCTAGAAAGATCACCGGTTGGCCTATTTAGGTGGATAGGGAACTTTCTGATGGGGAATTTGTTGGTTGTCTAGAGGGCGCCGAAATCCTGAAAGCAATGGTAGTTTCCAGGAACCTTGAAGGTTTTAGAGACGCCAAAGGCCTCAGACACTTGGTACGCCATTGGTGCCCTTCCCTTCATACCTTCTTCTTTTCTGTTAGTGAGCTCATTATCACCTTAGAGGATGTGGTCAACAACTTCCTCCTCCCGGTGTTTGGAGAAGAGAATCCTTTCGACATCAGTCTTTCTAATGAGGATCTCGAAGTGGAGGACAAACTATTTAGTCATTTTGGCGGGCGTACTGCTTCTCCTGGTGGAAAACCAACCAGAATGGGCAAGTGGGTCATGAACCTTTCACGAGAGAAGGACAAGGCAGTTAGGCGAGCTGGGTTCCTGGCGCTCTGGCTCAGTAAGTTTTTGTTTAGTGAGTTCCCCGGGTACGGGGTTAAGTCTATTTTCTTCCCTTTGGCAATTAGACTGGCCTAGTCTGTTTTTTTTCCTCTAGCCCCCATGTTCTTGGGCTATGTTTACTCCCAATTGGATATGCTCCATGGAGATGAAGTTGTGGGAGATTCTTGCTATGCTATCACTTCGTCTCTTCACTGTGCCATTCTCTAGGTATTCATGTGGGATCGCTCTTTTGTTACTTTGGCAAAGTGTAGAAATTTGAAATTTGTAAAAGATAAGTTCTAGGGATCTCCTGATGTGATTAAGGGTCTGTGTGGTAGTTTTACAGACAGTCACCCCATCATTTTTCGTTGGGCTAACTTGAAAGGTGACAGCCTCAATTTGGTTGAGTTATTTGATCAAGCAGGGCACTTGAGTTGGCGTTCTCCCCGAGAGTTCAGTCCCGGGTTTGCCTGCGATTCTGTATTGGCTTATTTTCTTAACTCTCCAGGGAATACTTTTGACCTTCGTCCTGGTGATGAAGGCAGTCTGGCCTACTTGGCTTGTATCAGTCCCTCATGGCTTCCAGCGCCCTCTTCAAGTGGTCCCAGGTACACCCACTACTCAGCACACCGGGTACTTCGACAATTTGGCTTTGATTAGGACATCCCACTAGTGTTTAAAGATGTAGTACCTTCTCTTCCTTCTCTTGATCCGTTCCTAAGGGTTCAGGCCTTTTCTTATTGGTCACGGAGGAGTTCTTAGTTTGTTGTGCCCAACTCCCATAGGGGAGTCTTTGCTTCCAGTGGTTTTGCTGGTTACTGGAGAAAAGTCCAGAAGTCCTTCTCTGACTACATTGGTTCTGGCAAGATTGGGAGGGTTCCCAATCCCCATATTCTCTCTGCTCCTACCTCCAACAGATGCCTGTCCCTCCCTACTGTTGGCATTGTATTTGCTGCCATAAGTAGCAAGACATGATTTGTGGAGTGGCATGCTTCTAGGGGTGGTTGGGTGTGTTATGTGCAAGATTTTTCGGAGACTTGGTCAGGGTGTGACCTTATTACTGGTACCTCTTCTGGTGTGCCAATTAAAAGAGGGGCAGTAGAGGCAATTGGTGCTGCCACTCCCATAGGCAAAGGTACAGAGAAGAAGATTAAACAGGAAAATGTTAAAAGAGCTGAGCTTGAAGAAAGTACTGAGGGTACTGAGACTAAGAAGAGGAAGACTGCAAGATCCCAGAAACAGTTAGTAATTTCTGAGGAACCCGAGAGAGTGAGCCCCCTTACAGTTGGAAAGGAAGTTGGCCATCCCTTAATTCCAAGGAGTCGAGTGAAGACTAAGGTAGAGTCTTCTCTCTCTCAAGTTCCTGTGAGTTCTTCAGCCCAGGGTTCTTCGGGGTCCTTTGATTTTATACCCCAGTTTTCCTTAGAACCCTCTGGGCGTACCCGTAGTAAACAAAAGATCATTGGAGAATATGTAGAGAGAGAGAGAGAAGGGCAATACCTCTTTCATTCTTCTCTCTTTTATTTTGCAGTGATTCATTGCTGTTACCGTGCCTCTCCCTTTCTCTTTCAATTGATGAATGGTTTTTTTTTTTTTTTGCAATCCAAATGCAAGTCAAACCCTAAGAGAGGCAAGAGCCAGTCATCTGGTGATGATGTGGTATGGCCCTCTTCTGTTTGTGCCTTTTTCTGTTTGCTTCCATCCTTTTTCGGTGCTGTATACTTATGTGTTTTGTGATGTTCTGCCACTTGCTCTTTTTTTCCTTTTGCAGGTGGAGGTACCTCCTCCCACGACTAGTTGGACCCTGGTGAAAGAAGTGATTACAGCTCCATTTGTCGTTCCCCCAGGCGTGGAAAAGGAGCCCCCTAGTGGGGGTGTGACTGAGGAGGTTGGGCAACCAATGCATGGTATCCAGCCCATTCTGTCTTCTGTTCCCCTGGCTGCTCAGGACCCTAAAGCTTCTCAGCCTCCTGTTTCCCAAGATCCCCAGCCAGTGCAGACTCTCAGTCCTACCAAAACTGTGTCACTTGAGCCCGTGACTGGGCCTGCGTTAAGCAAAAAGTCCTTGGGGGGCGTGTCTTCATCCATACAAGCAGGTGAGTCTTATCCAACCCTTATAAATATGCTTAATCTTATTTATTTTATCTTTTCCTTCTAACAGTTCTCATTTTTCTCTTCCCTTTCTGAAGGTGCGTGTTGTTCACCCTCACTGTACTTCCCCCCCTTTTTTTTATACTTCTCCCTTTTCCTTTTCCTTCTATGGCGAAGCCCCCAGTATCCTTTCATTCCTTTAGCCATTTTGCCAAAGTTTCCTTACCCTTTCTCCAACGTGCTATGTGTTCTTTCATAGAGTCTTCTAGGAAATCTGAGGGATAGGAGAAGGAAACTCGTCCACAGGAAGCTGATACTAGTTTCCTTTTCAGCTTTCTATTACTTTCCCACTTTACATTTCTTCCTTTGTCCTTTCCCCCTTTTGAATTTTGTATGCTTTTGCAGGTGTTGATACAGGTGTTAAGAGTCCTGAGCTCATAGTTCCTGAGGTAGCTGTGGGATCTGCTACTGATGTCCAAGTTGCTGAATCTCAGGCGGGGACCCCCCAAACCATCCAGAGGGTTGAAAGCTCTCTAATTCCTACGAGTGGAGACACAACAATGGGGGAGGCTCCAGAGGTGACTGTTCCAGATTCTGGCTTAGGGCTCCTTGCTTTCCTACCCACTTTGATCTTCTGGAGTTCAACATCCTTCCTGCAAGCCATTTTCATTGCTTTGGGCCTCCCTTTGGTAACTTCTTACGCTTCTCTATGCCTGTGGAGGGTCTACCATTACTGGAAGGGTTGTTCAAGGCCCATGGAGACTTCACCAGTGGGTTCAGGGGAGGTGTATTTCTAGGCAACATTCTAATGGAGCTGTTGTGTGCTGTGTTGATCTCTTTGAGGGATTCCTCTCTTGACTCCTTAACTGAAGAAAAGCTTTTGGAATGGAGGGGAGTGGTGCAGGATCTTATTGAAGCAAAATTCAATCTATCCTTCTTGCTGGAGCATTTGTGTTCCCTAGCCCACATGCTATTCCAGAGACAAGCTTCCAAGAGTTTAGATGCTGAAATTGCTGCTGCTGAGGAGGCTTTAGCTTGTGCCCACAAGGTTCTGCAGGACTTGAAAGTCAAAAGGCAGCATGTTCTCTCTTCTTTAGCTGTTCCTGCTATTTCCCCGGACAGCTCTTTGCTAGCCGGCCTTATTCCTTAACTCCTTGCTTTCTTTCTTTTTTAGCTAGTTCAGATGTATATTCTCTTTTTTTTTTTTGACAATTTGGGCTGTATAAGTTCTATATCTTCCTATTAAACACTATTTCTGACTTTTCCTCCCATTTTGCAATATGGATCTTTTTTTTTTTAAGACTGCTTCTAATTTTCAATAGCATGTGGATCTGCTTTTCCTTTCTTTTTCAACTGCTTTTCTCCCTTTTTTTTTGCACTGAGTCCTGGGCCATGGTCCCTACAAGTTTTGCTGTAGGTCCTGGATCAGGTACACTGTTGTGTTGCTGCGTAGGTACTGAACTAGGTACATTAGATGTTTTTTTTTTTTTTTTTTTTCAAGTCCCAAGTCATCCAAGCAGACCCCTTTTGTCAAGTACTGGGTTAGGTATCCCGGGCACTTTACTTTTTCCCGTGGTCCCAGGTCATGTACTTTGAACTAATTGTGGTGTGAGTCCTGAGTCATGTGCCAAGGTTTTTTTTTGCGCTAGCCCAGGTACCCCTCCAAAATCTGCCCATATTTGGGTTATGTAATATTTCACAATTGTTTATTTTAGCTGTAGCTTAAAGGAAAATAAAAAAAAGAGATCTCATTGAATCAAAGTAAAGTTATCACCTAAGGAACACAAAAGGGTTGTCAAAGATAGTAAGGATCACAAAGTGTCCTTCTACCATGGGTTCCTACACAAAAGGGTACTTAAACAAAATTCATAACAAAAGTAAAGAACGATGAAACACTTAGCAGGTTAGAGAACTAGCAAAAAGGTCTCGGTGTACTAAGGTCTCTCCCTTTTCATGCTTAGTACTGTTTCAGCCACTTCCCATTTATGGGATCTGTCAAGACTGTCCCATCTTCCTTTGTGAGGTAGTAGTACCCACTATCATGGGCTTTTCTGATGATGTAAGGCCCTTCCCATTTTGGGGCAAATTTGGAGGGTCCTATGAGATTTTTCCTTACATGCTCTGCTGCTCTCAACGCCAGCTGCCCCTCAGTGAAGGCCCTTGGATGTACAGTCTGTGCATATGCCTTAGCCATCCTCTGTTGGTACCTTTGGCTTCTTCTTCGAGCCACTTCTCTTTCTTCCTCTAACCCCTTCAGATCCGCCAACCTTCTTTCATTATTTGTATCCTCGGTGCCTTCTTGGTTTTCTTCAAGCACTACTCTTGGCATAGGGACGATTAACTCTACGGGGCTGATGGCTTCTGTCCCATAAACTAGGGAGAATGGTGAAATTCTTGTGGCTGTCTTCACAGAGATCCTGCATGCCCAGAGTACATTTGCCAAGTGGTCACTCCATTTTCCCCTATACTCATGTTTCATTTTTTTAAGGATCTTCAGCATCACCCCGTTAGTGGCTTCAGCCTGACCATTTCCTTGTGGGTAGTATGGTGTAGACCTTCCATGCTTGATGTAGTATGCCTCAGTCAGGTTCTTCATGTCTTTGTTTATGAACGGGGTCCCATGTCACTGATTAGTCTCCTGGGGATCCCGAACCTTGTAATGATGTGTTCTCGAATGAAGTTTTTCACGGCTGCACCAGTGGCTTTTTTCAAAGGGATAGCTTCTACCCATTTTGTAAAATACTCGATGGCTACAAGGATTCATATGTAACCATTGGAAGGAGGGTTTATAGGCCCTATAAGATCAAGCCCCCAAGTGTGGAAAGGCCACGACGTTGTCATATCTTGCAGCACATTTGGATGAGTGTGGATTGCATCTCCAAGTACTTGGCATGCATGACACATTTTAACCAACTCCTCGGAGTCCTTTTTCATTGTTGGCTAAAAGTACCCCAACAATTGTTGGCTAAAAGTACCCCAACAATAACAACTGCTTGTAGAGTCTTCTTTTTCTTGGGTGACTTCCACAATCACCGGAATGGACTTCCCTAACTACTTCTCTGGCTTCCCTTAGCCTCAGGCATTTCAGGGGATCCCCGCTGTATCCCCTTTTGAATAGGATCCCGTTCTGTAAGAAATATCTGACTACTAGTTTCTTGAGCTGGTGGGCTAATGTCCTATCAGTTGGTAGGATCCCTTGAGCCAAGTATTCCATGAATGGAGTCCTCCAATCTTCCATAACAAAAACAACATAGCTTTCTTCCTTATCTACTGAAAGCTAACATCTTTGACATCTCTCCTGTACAGTTGCAGCCTCTTTGTTTATATTCAGCCAATAGTACCCCATGCGTTGTATCCTTTTGTATAGGCTGATTTTTTCTGCAACCCCACAGACCTGGTTGTGTAGTTCTTTCAATCTCAGCTTTCCTTCTTTCTTGTTGATACATCTGGATAGTATCCCTTTGGGCAGTCTCTTGTACAGCTACCCTTCTATTAGAGTGTAATCCCTCAATTCCTTGATACTTCCTCCATGTCCTGCCTCTTTTATTTTTTCTTTGACCTCATCCCTCCAATCCTACTGCTCTGGTTCTTCAGGGAACATCTTTTTTAGGATCCCTATGATGGAATGTTCCTGCTTACTCACTCTTATCAGAGTGTCTCTTCCTTTAAATGGTACTTGGGATCCTAAGGTGGCTAGTGCATCAGCGAACCTGTTCTTACTCCTTTGGGTGTACTCCACGCTAAAGGTTTGGAATTTTTGCTCCAGCCTTTGCACCCAAGTTCTGTAGGCTGCCAAACTCTGCTCCCTTAGTGCAAAGTCACCCTTCACCTGAGAGACCACAAGATTGAAGTCTCCTAAAACCCTTATATGTTTTACTCCTATGCTGAGTGCTATGGTCAGCCCAGTTAAGTATGCCTCGTACTCAGCAGCATTATTTGAACAGGAAAACCCAAGCTTGAAAGATAAGGGCATAGTGTCCCCTTCTTCGCAACTTAGTACGATTCCCAGTCTATTTGAGATTGTCGTTACTGACCCATCAAATCTCATTGTCCACTTCTTTCCCGGGAGCTCTGCCACTGCCACTTCCCCAGGGATCTCCTCGCTTAGTGAGCATTCCTCTTTCCTTGGGAACTGGGCTAGCAAATCTGCTATGACTTGACTTTTGACAGCCTTAGGGGTCCTGAGGCTAATGTCATATTGAGAGAGCAAGACCAGCCACTATGCTATCCTTCCTGTCAGGAGAGGCTGGTGAAGGAGTGCTTTTATGGGATGTGACTTAGTCACCAAGAGGATCTGGTGGGCTGAGAAGTATTGTTTTAGCTTTTGGGACGCATAGATAACCACCAGACATGCTCTTTCTATCCTGGGGTACCTGGTCTCGGTATCCTTGAGTGTCCTACTTACGTAATAAATAGGTTGCTCATTCCCATCATCGTCTTCCTGTGCTAGCAGGGCTCCTATAGCCTGGGAGTTTGATGCTAAATATAGCAATAAGGATCGCCCACGTATTGGTGCTTGTAGGGTGGGAAGATGATTCATGATTTGCTAGATCCTCTGAAAGGCTTTATGTTGCTCAGTTCCCCAAGTGAACTCAGCCCCCTTTTTCAACAGTTTGGATAAACTACTTGTGACCAAAGCCAATCCTGGCACAAACCTTTTGATGTAGGAGACCCTCCCCAGGAAACTTTTGAGCTCTCTTACTGTTGTAGGCCTTTTCATTATTGCGATGGCTGTGGCTTTGGCTGGATCCACACTTATGCCTCTGTGATGTACTAGGAACCTAAGGAACTTTCTAGCAGATACTCCGAAGGCACACTTTATGGGGTTCATGCATAGTTTGTACTTTCTGCACCTTTCAAAAACTTGTTCAAGTATCTGGAAGTGTCCTGCCCTGGTCTTTGATTTTACCACAATATCATCCACATAATCTTCCATTTCCTTGTGTGTCATATCATGGAAGATAGCTGTCATGGTTCGCTGGTACGTGGCCCCTGCAGTTTTAAGGCCAAAGGGCATCACAGTGTAATAAAAGTTTCCGATTGGAGTCCTGAATGCTGTCTTCTCTGCATCTTTGGCAGCCATGCGAATTTGGTTGTACCCACTATACCTATCCATAAATGAAAATATAGAGCTTTCTGCAGCTGAATCTACGAGGAGGTCAACATTGGGCAGGGGAAACTCATCTTTTGGACATACCTTATTTAGATTGCAAATGTCCACACAACACCGGATTTGGCCATTCTTTTTCTTTACGGGTACTATGTTGGAAAGCCACTTGGGGTGCTGGATGGGCTTAATAAAACCAGCTGCTAACAGCTTCTTGACTTCTTAAGTTATTTGAGCTTTCACATCAGTGTGAAAGACCTTGGCTAGTTGAACTACTGGCTTGACTCCTGGGTCTACGATGAGAGAATGGACCACCAGTCCTGGATCTAGACCAGGCATCTCATCATAGGTCCATGCGAACACATCCACATATTTCTTGAGTAAGGCCACCAATTGCTCTTTCTCTTGTGCTGTCAACTGACTACTTATGAAAACAGGCTTTTGGGATCCTAGCTCGGTCCCCAAGTTTATCTCTCCCAATTCTTCCTCAGACTGAATTTGCGCTTCCTTAACTGGGTCCTCTAGGATTTCTTCTTGAGCCATCATACAATCTAGTGGTCTGAGACCCTCCTGCATGATGCATTCAGGCCTCACGCACTTTCATAAACGATAAATTAACCTTGCTCCAGGTTCTCGTACTACCACGCATTCCCGGGATCCCGAGGAGCTGGGCTCCCTTTTTTGCCTTTTTCTCTCCAAGAGGTTTCTCAGGTCACGGGTACCCCCTTCTTCTTCTTCTTCCAAGATAGGTGCTCCTAGGGTCCCTGGCGTGGGGCTCTCATCATTTGGCTCCAACTTACTGTAAAACATCGTTTTCACAAAGTTCACTTCTCCTTGGCTGAAAGGGTTATGGTTGGCAGGGATCTTTACAGACCTCCAATTCAATCTCCCTTTAACACATTGATGGTACGTGAAAGGAATAAGGCGGTGCTTATGGAGCCATGGGCGTCCCAATAGCACATGGTAAGAAACTTCTGAGTTAATCACGTGAAATCTGGTCCGGGCTACTATTGGGCCTACCCTCAAGGCTAGCTGCACATATCTCTCAGTTGATTCTGCTGATCCTCCAAATCCTGTTATCTCCATGGGAGCCCCCAGGATCCTTCTGCCAGTCAAGCCCACGGCTTCCAGGGTACTCAGGGCTATGAGGTTAAATGATGCCCCTGTATCTACTAATGCTCTTCTAACTTGAACACCGTTTATAGTGGCTATCAATTGGTGGCCTGGATACAGTAAATGGCCTGATAATTCCATCTCTAATTCATTTATCCAAGACATGATTCAATTCCTCCGCAATACATGGGATCATAGGTGGTTCCTCGACAAATTTTCCTTCAGGTCTCTTCCTCTTTTCTCCTACTGATGCTGTCATGGCCTGGGGTACTGGCACCTTCTTTGTTCTCATAGTTTGCACTGTCCTTCTAGTTCTTTGCAGCAGGTCAGCAAACTGGGTTATGCATAAATTTTCGAGGTTAAGCCTGTAATCAAAGAGCATGTTGGATATACAGGTCTCCACGAGCTCTTTTTCTTCATGGTCTCCATGACAGTCCAAAGAAACATCTTCAAACCTTTTAATGAACTGGACAGGATCCTCTCCAGGCCTTTGTCTCACCATCTGAAGGCTTTGGAAGGTGACCTTGTCCTCACCTGGGTAATATTTTGCAGAGAACCTCTCCATCATTTCGTCCCAGGTTTTAATGGACCCAGGCCTCAAGGCGGTGTACCATGTATAAGCCCTGTCCACTAGGGACTTAGCAAACTCCCTTAGACACAGCTCTATGTCCCTTGCGTAAGGGCCTATAGTGTGAATAAACCTACTCACGTGTTCTACAGCACTTCCATTCCTTCCATCAAAAGAATGGAACTTCGGGGGTTCATATCCTTTGGGATATGGCTTGTCAAGGAGCTCTGGCGGGAATGGGGGATCCCGAGAAAATTGCTTGGGGATCCCCGAGAGTTTTTCCCTTTCCTACTCCAAAAAGGCATTGACATCTGCTAGTGTTAGAAACTGGGGGTTGGCTCCCCCTCCTACTGCTGACCCTCTCTCTGGTTGGGCCCTGTCCTGGTTGACCACAGGGGGGACGTTATCCCTGATTTCCTGGGTCCTGCCTTCTTTGAGGAGGCGAATCTCTTGCTGTAAATCTTTCAGCATTTCTGCCATTTGAGTCACAGGGTTTGGCTCATGTCCTGCGTGCCTCTGTCCTGATACGACCTCCTGTTCTACCAGAGGTACCTTGTTCCTCTGTCTGGAGGCCACTTCATTTTCTCCTACGAGCTCAGAGGCCGCAGGTAGGGCATTGGTACCTTTGCTATTCCTTGGTCTTGGAGCCATGCTCTGCGAAGGGACTGCTTCTTCCCTCTCCTTTACCCAGTCCCTAGTAGAGTCGCCAAAATGTAAGGGTCCTTTTTCGGATGGTGTCCAGGCTCAAGTAAAAGCAAGGACCCTGGGCCTTTTAGTTATTGTTTCAAGGGACTGGGCTTAGTTCACCGCAGCTAAATGGGCTGATTACAAACCAAGTGGTGCACAAAGCAAAAATCCTACAATACATACATACTAGCAAAAAGAAATATATATGTATGGAATAGCAAGAAATAGTAAAGGAGCGATGTAATAAAGAAAGACTCGAAATAAATACTAGGGATCCTTAAAATTATGTGAAATATTTCATTGCTTTTCTTAATTGTGAATTACAATGTGCTCACTAAGACATGTTACAAGGTCCAAATAAGCTCAAAAATTACAAACTTAGATGGCTCTCCAAGCCTCTAAGACTTGCAAAGTTTGAATCCATTTGAATCCAAGTATGTTCTACAATGGCTGTTTTTAGGATACTGGGCGATATTCCTCTTTCTTTTACTACTTTCTTTGAGTTTTTTTACAAAGTTTTCTCAACGATTTTGTTTTGATTCTTTGTTGTTGAAAATTCCCATCCATTGTTGGATGCTTCCCTTTTCATAGTGTCATCCTAGGGTTCCGGGGTACCACTGATCCCCCTCCTTTGCTCCCCTAGGTACCAGAGCCCATGTTGTGCCAGCAACTTTGGTAGCTGGTCCCTTCCTTGTTTCTCATAGTTTTCTTCTTTTGGTGCTTTTTTCCAAAAAGCCTCTTGCTGACTTTCCGTTCTGGGGTGTCCCTAAAGAGCTGACCTCTAATCTCTCTTCCTTCAAGGCTTCTACACCTCACCTTTTTCAGATTCAGCTTTTTGGCTACCTTTCCTTTTGTCATTTTTCCCGAGTGAGCTGATTCCATCTCTGCCAGGTTGAAAGTTTTCCCAAATACTTCCCTTTGTGGTTCTTCTTTCTGGGTTCCCCGAGGTACCAACCCTTTGTTCATGAATTGTTAGTCCCCAAGCTCTCTGATTCCTTTCTGCATTTGATAAGGATGTATCTATTCTTCGTTCCTTGTGTTTCTGGGCACTTCTTTTAAGCTGTCTTAATCTCATCCTAGCTTTGCTGCGTGTCCCGAGGACCCCGAGCTTCTGACAGTCTCTAGGTATCCCGGCCCAATTCTTATCACTGGACTCCCTTTTGATTTTCTGATTTTGACAGGCTAGGCTTCTTCCTTTCTTCCCTTCGTTTTCTAAGGCCTATCCCTTCATGGGTTTTGGGCTTAAATCCTTTTTAATGGATTTGGGCCTACCATCCTTTTTTTTTTTTTTTTGTGAGCTCAAGCCTTTTATTATTTTTTCCATGGAGTTTAACTTACTATGCCACTGGGCTTTGGTACAGCATTATAACTCTTTAGACCTCAACAGGTGTTTAGCTCCAGACGAAGCAAACTATGTATTGAGAGAAATTCATGAGGGAGCGTGTGGCAAACATTCAGGAGCTAGAGCACTCATCCACAAGGTCGTCCGTGCAGGTTACTATTGGCCAACCATTCAAGCAGATGCTAAAGCTTATGTCAAGGTGTGCAACCAATGTCAGCGATTCAGTAACGTCCCTAGACAACCCTCAGAGTACATTACCCCAATGATGGCCCCATAGCCCTTTGCTCAATGGGGATTGGATATTTTAGGCCCTTTTCCAATTTGAACCAGGCAGATGAACTTTTTAGTGGTAGGGATTGATTATTTCATGAAATGGGTGAAAGCTGAACCCTTAGCAAAGATTACACAACAGAATGTCAAAAACTTCGTTTGGAAGAGCATTGTATGCAGGTTTGGGGTACCTAGGGTACCAGTGTCTGACAATGGACGGCAATTTGATAACACATCTTTCAAATATTTTTGCGAGCAACTTGGAATCAAGAATCATTATTCCTCACCCTCCCACCCATAAGCAAATGGACAAGCAGAAGTAGCAAATCGATCATTGCTAAAAATCATCAAGACTCGGCTTAACGAGGCAAAGGGAGTATGGCCAAATGAGCTACCAGGTGTTCTATGGGTTTACTAGACGACTGTGAGGACCCCCACAGGGGAAACTCCCTTCAAACTAGCCTATGGAAGTGAAACAGTTATACCTGCAAAAATACACATGGCTAACCACAGGGTGATGAAGTATCAAGACGAGGACAATGAAGAACAACTTCATCTTAACCTCGATCTTATTGACGAGGTAAGGATGGATGCAGAGTAGAGGACAGCGAGATACAAAAGTCTTATGGCTGGGCAATATGATGCAATGGTGAAACCCAGACGCTTCAACATTGGGGACCTCGTCCTTAAAAGGGCCTAATTGGGAAGGACCTTATAGGGTTATCAACTGCGAAAGGCAGGGATCATGCTACTTAGAAGCCCTAGATGGACGAAAGCTGGAGCACCCTTGGAATGTTGAGCATCTAAAAAGATACTATCAATGAAGGGTCAGCCTAGAAGAGCATCACTATAGACGAGCATCATGGACGAAGTTGAAGTTATGTGTTATTTTCCTCATATTTGCTTATGTTTATTACTACTACTACATGTGTTTTTAATATTTTAATTCCCTAAAAGTGCATTAGTTTCCAACTTTTGCGCTGTCTATGGACGAATTTGAGATGGATGAAGTCATGTACTTAGTCTATTTGTTTGTATATAAGTATTTTTAATTCCCTAAGGCACTAGCTTCTAAGCATGTGCCATGCTTGTGGACGATGTTTATGTTATGTACATACAGTTTGGATTTCCAATGTATATAATGTTGTATGAATTTCCAACTTTTGTGATTCATTCAAGTTAATCCACAAGAAGGCTAAAGACCCAAGACGAGTAAAGTCTCTGGACGCAGGGATGTAACGTCTATAAGCTTTCCTTAAAATAAGGATAAAGCAAAGAAAAAACCAAGGTATATTCATCTAAGCACTGGACGAGGTAAAACCTAAGGTATATTCGTCTAACTAATGGACGAGGAAAAATGTGCACGTAATAATGTTTCAAAATCCATGGATGAATTTAACCAACCAAACAAGTCCAATCTTTGGACGAGTAAAGGCTGGAAACGTCTTGACCAAAGACAAATAAAGGATTGTCCAACTTATGGACGAAGAATAATGCAAGCTATAAGTCAAATATATGGACGAATAAAGCTAGCAAAAGAGATATCATTCATAGACAAGTTATACTTGTGAAATGTAAAGAATGGTAATAGTGTTGAGCATGAAAAAGTTATTTTAACATGGACGATGTAGATAAAAATTCGTTCATATTATCAGGACGAGATAAAATGTCCTCATAAGTGGACGAACCACACTTAAAACCATAGAAATAATGGACGATGTAAATAAAATTCGTTCATAAAGCATATAACATGTTCAACACCAAGTAAGAAATGAAAGTAAAAGTAGACATTCATTCATAAAAGTTAAAGAAGGGTAGACGACCACCGTCCAAAAACCCTTTGAGTTATTCATAGCCAATAAAGGCAATTGTATATGTTGATCGTTCATATACTTGGACGAGGGAATTGTACTTGAATGAATTTTTTTTTTTTTAAATGAAGCCCAAAACAACGGGCATTTCCAACAAACTGAAATAATAAATTTTTTTAAAGGAAAATAAAATTACTGGGATAAACCACTGGGGGCATCACCCCTAGACTTTGGATCGTCCTGGGCTATTTCACTTGTAGCATCGTCCACCACATTGACGTCCTCTGAACTTGTCGGAAGCAGGGAACTCTCAGCAGCAGTGGGGATCATGAAGGAGTCAAAATCCATCTTAGGGTAGGCCTTCTTGGCATCAGCACAAAAATCTTCATAGCCAGCAGCATAATGACGATCTAGACGAGTCTTGAACTCGGTTGACCTCATGAAGGCTGTGACAGCTTCCTTCTGAGCCTTTTCCATAGACGAAGTAAACTCTTGAATCTTCACCTCGAGGTGAGTGATACGAGTTTCCTTCTCAATAGAGTCTGCCTTGAGCTCATCCACTTCATTCTTTAGTTTTTGCTCAATTCCCTGTAGACAATTGAGATCCTCAGTCAATTTGATCACCTCCCCCTTCTTTAGAAGAACCTTATTGCTCAACTCCTTGGCTTCTTTATCCTCAATGCAAAGCTCCTTAGCTTGGGTGGATGCAGTGTAAAACTTGGACATGGCTTGCGAATGGACGAAGGAGAGTTAGAAATTTTTCTTGAATCTTTTAGAAAACAAAGAAAACCACATACCTTGAAGAGGTCATGGATGGCAGAAGCTCAAAGTCCTTCACTGACATGTTATAACATGAGTTTACCTCATTGTTAGTGATGATTCCTTTGAACGTCCCCCAAGCATAACCCTCGTCCAGTACCAAGTTGGGAGGACATTTGGTTTTCTTTAAAGGATGGGCCCTGTGAGGAGCTTTGGCTACAGGAGGGAGGTCCTTAGGCTGAACGGGTGGAGTAGTCTGGACAGATGGAGTGGTCTGGGGTACCAAATTCACTGTCGAGGCGTCTAGGTGTACTGTTGCAAAAAGGAACTTTGGAACCTTGGGAGGACGAGTCTTGCCAGATTTCTGTTTCTTGGAACCTTGACGAGTAGGAAGGTCACCAAGGTCCATAGAGCTAGATATACCCTTCCTCTTTCCAGCCTGGACGCTAGGCTTCTGGACGACCAAGGGAGTGACATCGTCCAAGACCTATACATCCTCTTCACTCTCAGTACCACTTGCAACACCTTTCCCTTTATTTTCCTTCATGGTGGCCAACCCTATGGGAAGAAAGATGAAGTTAGTTAGTTAAAAAAAAAAATGGACAATACTTACTTCGACGAGTAGTCTCCTCGTGTGCAAGGTTCTCCGTAGAAGGCTCAGGACCAAGCCCCCAAGCTGCCAGACGATTGAAAGTCACTAAGTTGTGGAAAGACCTTTCAGGGAAGGCACGTGCTTGGTCAATACAATCCAAATAAAATTTTTCCAAGCGTGGACGAGAAACAGCTGCACCAATATAGAGGAAGGTTAGACAAGTAAAAAAGTTGGATAAAATAAATAAAAGAAAGGAAGAAAGACATACCCTTAAGGACGAAGACGACCTAGGGGGCTGGTAAAAGGAGGGAAGAGGGCATTATCTACATCAACTGGGTCCCCAGCCCAATTTCCAGAAATAAAAAAGAATTCTTTCTTCCAAAGCCTGTCAGAAGAACTACGGCCCTTTATCAAACTAAACAGAGGGCCCCTAGACGAGAATTGGTAAAAATCAGCAGATTGCTTTATCTTTGAGGGCTTATAACAGTAAAGGAACTCGTCCACTGTGATTGGACGGTTCCTTTCCAATGCCTCATGCCATAGCACTTGCCTGGCAACTATCGTCCTCCATCCATTAGGGTTAAGCTGGTTTGGTCCAATACCCAATCTATGGAAGGGATCTCAACAAAAGGAGTTTAAGGGAAACCTAAGACTTGCTAGAAGGTAAGAAGTATATACACCAAAACCAGAAGAAGGAGAACAACACCATTCTCCCTCTTCAGGTAGACGAGGCCTAAACTCACTAAAAATTTGATATCTACCTACAAGGGTTTTTGACTTAGGTGCGTCCAGAGTAGACGTTACCTCAGGAGCACAACTATAAATTATATTTTCTTTTTCCTCCTCCTCTTCATCCTGAGGAGGACTAGGTGATCTTCTAGACGAGCTAGCCTCTGCCCCAGAAGCCATCCTATGTTGCATTTCCTAGAATTCCTTTAAAGGAAAACCAAGGACCCCAGACGAATAATACTCGTATGAGGAACTACTATCACTACTATAACTTGTACTACCTTCACTGCTCTTATAACTACCACCCCCACTCCCAGAGGACACGTCCTGATACTCGTCTATTTCTCTCTCTAGGCTACTACTAGACGAAGACATAGTTCGAAGAATGAACAAAAACGAAAACCTAAGGATGAAGGAAAAGAAGTACCTGACGAGACTAGAAGACGAGGACTAGACAAGGCTCTTGGACGAAATGGCAAAAAGGAAATTATCATAACAGTAAAAGGGCAAGAGAGAGAATGTACATATTTATAGGGCCTAGAGGTGGGTCAACGAAGCAACACGAACCAACCAGAGGTTGACACGTGGCATTTTCCTCGAAAAATAAATCGACGCGACCAGCCAACCAGTGAGATTATGACACGTGGTACAATCTGGAACAATAAAATTTAACTAAAGAAATGACGACACGTGGCACGACAATCAACCATTAAAGCAATGACGTGTATCAAAAGTCAACAGTAAATACTACAGTACTCTGGACGATCCTTGGACAAGGGGGCAACTGATAGTGAACTAAAAATTGAATTATCTCTAATTCGTCCATAAGAGTCGTCCAGAACCAGAAATGTTAGCCCAACATCAGAAGGTCGTCCATTGTCGGGAGGTCATTCGTGGGCATGAAGGCCGTCCATCAAGAAAACACCTGAAAGACCCCTCAACACTTAGAAAATTTTCAGAAATGGATTTATGCATAAAAGCTTGTAATTCGGACCACGTTCTAATATTTCGAAGTATGAGCAAATTCTTGTTCATCACTATAACTTCTCACTAAATACTTAACTTCCAATGGCATTTGTAGAAGATAAGATTGAACATTCTAACTTCTATAGCAGTTGTGGAAGTTAAGTCTGAACCTTCCAACTTCCACACACGTTGAAGATATTACTAAACAAGTAACTACTCCAAAACTCACTATATAAGGACTCATCCACACCAAATGAAAGTAAGTTTCTACTACTTATAAAGTTGGGATTCTTGAGTTATAGAGAGAAAAACTAACTTAAGCATCGGAGGGTTTTTGGCTGGTTCACCCCGGTCACCTTTAATCTTGTGTTTCTTTCTTTTCAGGCCTTCCAAGCAACCACTAGCCCATTGAAGTCCGGATTATTCAGCCTACTGATTTTCTGTGCATCATCAAATTATAAATCACGTAGTAAGTTGGAGAAAGTGGTTCCAGTTTTTTTTTTTTTTTTTTTTTTTATATGAGTGGCTCTGGTTTTAGTTTGGAGCTTTAAATAAAGTTTCTAGTTTCAAAATAAAGTGCTAGTATGCGGCCAAAATGGCCCAATACCACCTTTTTTGGAAATTTTTAGCAAAAAAACACTGTTTCGGAAATAAATAGCAAAGTACCACTTTTTCCAGAACTCGAGTTTCAAAAACTCGAGTTCCTCATCAGTTCTACCACCGTGGCACTGCTGAGTTGGATTTGTGCGATTAAAAAACATTATGTGGTACTCGAGCTTGGTAAACTCGAGTACCATGCAACACAGTACTCGTGTACACCAAGCTCGAGTACCTTTTATAAATAAAATGCAAAAAAAAAAAAAAAATCTACAGTACTCGAGTTTACCAAACTCGAGTACCATGTAAATTTTTTTTTTGTTTGGGGATAAACAACAAATAAACATAAAGATAAAAATAAGTATATTTTTTTTATGTTTTTATTTATTTAAATAGAAGCATTGTAAAATATAGAGATTTTAATTTCGAAATATGAATCTAATTTCTACATTAATTAAAATTGTTCATTGTTTTCTCATAAAAATTGTTCACTGTTTTGTATATAAACAATTTCTACGATTTTGCATAAAATTATTTTCTGTTCAACATTATTTAAGAAATTGTTCGCTCTCTTTTTTGCATAAATTATTTTATGTTCACTATTTAAAAAATTGTTCATTGTTTTCTCATAAAACACCTAGTGAAATCGTGTTTTCTAAATTTAAACGCCAAATCTGAATGTTTTTTCATGTTTGAATTTCACAATGATCGAATCTATTTTTCTGCATTGATAAAATATGTTTCTACATTAATAAAATTTGCCCTCTGCACATTATCTTTACTGTATATTCAAATTTGCTTACTGCATTCATAAAATCTGTTTTTTGCATTAAATACAACTGTTCACTGTTTTCTCATAAAAATTGTTCACTGTTTTCTGCATAAACTATTTTTAGCATTGGCGCAATTATTGCACTTAAATGGTTTTTTTGTTTTTTAAAATATGTAACCATATGAATAATGGACAAACTCCATGAAAGAAAAATGAATGATTCATATAAATCACCTAATGGTAAATGCCTCAAAAAATTTGAATTTGTAAAAAAGTTCGAATTAGTTAAATGTAGAA
The DNA here is from genome assembly GCA_030021035.2 of Notholithocarpus densiflorus. NCBI lineage: Eukaryota > Viridiplantae > Streptophyta > Magnoliopsida > Fagales > Fagaceae > Notholithocarpus > Notholithocarpus densiflorus. The sequence goes on along the minus strand of JARYZH020000080.1, from coordinate 1,921,561 downwards.
CTGTTCACTAAGTAAAACTATTTTCTGCATTAAGTAAAACTGTTCACTGTTTTCTCGTGAAAATTGTTCACTATTTTCAGCATAAACTATTTCTAGTATTCTGCATAAAATTATTTTCTGTTCAGCATTATTTAAAAAATTGTTCACTCTCTTTTCTGCGTAAATTATTCTCTGTTCACTGTTTAAAAAATTGTTCGCTGTTTTCTCATAAAACACTTAGTGAAATCATGTTTTCTAAATTTAAACGCCAAATCTAAATGCTTTTGCTTGTTTGAATTTCACAATGATCGAATCTATTTTTCTGCATTGATAAAATCTGTTTCGACATTAATAAAATTTGCTCTCTACACATCATGTTTACTGTATATTCGAATCTGCTTACTGCATTCATAAAATTTGTTTTTTGCATTAAGTAAAACTGTTTACTGTTTTCTCATAAAAATTGTTCACTGTTTTCTGCATAAACTGTTTTTAGCATTGGCGCAATTATTGCACTTAAATGGTTTTTGTATTTTTTAAAATATGTAACCATATGAATAATGGACAAACTCCATGAAAGAAAAATCAATGATTCATATAAATCACCTAATGGTAAATGCCTCGAAAAATTTGAATTTGTAAAAAAGTTTGAATTAGTTGAATGTAGAACTGTTCACTAAGTAAAACTATTTTTTGTATTAAGTAAAACTGTTCACTGTTTTCTCATGAAAATTGTTCACTATTTTCTGCATAAACTATTTCTAGTATTCTGCATAAAATTATTTTCTGTTCAGCATTATTTATAAAATTGTTCACTCTCTTTTTTGAGTAAATTATTCTCTGTTCACTATTTAAAAAATTGTTCGTTGTTTTCTCATAAAACACCTAGTGAAATCGTGTTTTCTAAATTTAAAAGCCAAATCTGAATACTTTTTCATGTTTAAATTTCACAATAATCGAATTTGTTTTTCTGCATTGATAAAATATGTTTCTACGTTAATAAAATTTGCTCTCTACACATCATGTTTACTGTATTTTCGAAGCTGCTTACCACATTCATAAAATATGTTTTTTGCATTAATTAAAACTGTTCACTATTTTCTCATAAAAATTGTTAGGTTCTAAAGACTTAGAATTAATGTATTTAGAATTCTAATTTGTATTGTTGGCAAACCATGATTAAAACAAGTTGTTTAGTCTTGTTTAGACTTGCTCAAAGTTGTGTTGTTTTATGTAAAGTTGGAATCGAGCTGTTGTAGAATTAAGTGTGCATTTCGGCCTGGCTCGATCGATCGAAGCTTAGGCTGGATCAATCGAATTTCGGGTCTGATGCGTTTTTCTGCAGAATTCCAACTCAGCCCTAGCTCATGAAAACGTTGTAGGGTTTTATGTTTTGTCTAGGTATATAAGTCAAACTCTAACCACGTTTTAGATGTTGCTCATATTGCTGTTTTGTGTAAATCTCTTGTGAGATCTAGAGGAGCTTTCCTTTACACAAAGCTTAGGGTTTTCAAGGAGGATATGTTATCTACACCTTGATGATCAACTCAGTTGCTGCCATTGAAGCTTAAAGAAAAACAAGCGTGGGTGCTTGTATCTAGTGGTGAATCCAAGAAAGAAGGAGTCCGCAGGGGCGGCGCTATTTTCACGCCAGGGTGGTCCCAGGACCACCCTGACCTGAAAAAAAAAATAACAATAATGAAGCAACTAAATAACAATAATTAATAATTTAATTAACCAATACATTATAAAAGATAAACAAATTAAATTATGTTAGGCTACACAATAATTAATAATTTTATAATAAATGAAATAATAATACAACAAATGAACAAATTATAGTTTATAGAAGACAAACAAATTAATGAAACAACTAAAAAATAATAATTAATAATTTTATTAATATTTCAAATAAACTTATAATTTATTGTTTATTCTTTTGCTAGAATTATGAACAAATATTTGATAAGAAAACCACGTATCCAATAATTTTATAAATTGTGTAATTTATACTTCTTAAAGAACACCTTGAGAAAAATTTCTGGAGTCGCCACTGGGAGTCCGTGGTCTTGGAGCTTGCACGTGGTCGTGTCAGTAAGTTCTACTGGTGGGTAGAAATAAGAAGTCAAACGAGGAGTTTGTAAGTCTTATTGTATGATCTTCGATTCTTTCAAGTTAGTGGATTTAGTTTTACCTTGAGGATCACTAGGTTAAATCCTCCCCAGGTTTTTACCGTTTGGTTTCCTGGGTGATCATATCTTTGTGTTATTTATCTTTCCGCTGCTTTATTCGAAATCTAATTTACACAATTTTATTATGGACTTTCAAGATTTTATACAATCAACTAATTCGAACTTTTTTACAAATTCGAATTTTTCGAGGCATTTACCATTAGGTGATTTATACAAATCATTCATTTTTCTTTCATGGAGTTTGTCCATTATTCATATGGTTACATATTTAAAAAAAACACAAAAACCATATAAGTGCAATAACTGCGCCAATGCTAAAAACAATTTATGCAGAAAAGAGTGAACAATTTTTATGAGAAAACAGTGAACAGTTTTAATTAATGCAAAAAACAGATTTTATGAATGCGGTAAGCAGCTTCGAAAATACAGTAAACATGATGTGTAGAGAGCAAATTTTATTAATATAGAAACATATTTTATCAATGCAGAAAAACAAATTCGATTATTGTGAAATTTAAACATGAAAAAATATTCAGATTTGGCTTTTAAATTTAGAAAACACGATTTCACTAGGTGTTTTATGAGAAAACAATGAACAATTTTTTAAATAGTGAACAGAAAATAATTTATGCAAAAAAGAGAGCGAACAATTTCTTAAATAATGCTGAACAAAAAATAATTTTATGCAAAATCGTAGAAATTGTTTATACAGAAAACAGTGAACAATTTTTATGAAAAAACAATGAACAATTTTAATTAATGTAGAAATTAGATTCATATTTTGAAATAAAAATCTCTATATTTTACAATGCTTCTATTTAAATAAATAAAAACATAAAAAAAGCTACAATGAACAATTTTAATTAATGTAGAAATTAAATTCATATTTCGAAATTAAAATCTCTATATTTTACAATGCTTCTCTTTAAATAAATAAAAACATAAAAAAAAGCTACTTATTTTTATCTTTATGTTTATTTGTTGTTTATCCCCAAACAAAAATATATATATTTACACGGTACTCGAGTACTGTAGAAATTTTTTTTTTGCATTTTTTTAATAAAAGGTACTTGAGCTTGTTATACACGAGTACTGTGTTGCATGGTACTCGAGTTTACCAAGCTTGAGTACCACATAATTTTTTTTAATCGCACAAATCCAACTCAGCAGTGCCACGGTAGCAGAACTGATGAGGAACTCGAGTTTCTGAAACTTGAGTTCTGGAAAAAGTAGTACTTTGCTATTTATTTCTGAAACAGTGTTTTTTTGCTAAAATTTTTCAAAAAATGTGGTATTGGGCCATTTTGGCCGCTAGTATGCTAGATGAGAAAAATTCCATAAAAAGAAGTCGGGTTGTTACTTGGTAGCTATAGTTTCATGGGCCTTTAAAAAAGGTGCAAAAAAAACACCAAAGGTTGAAGATCCAAAACCTAGAGCTTTCCTCCCCCAGTCAGAATCACCACCGGATGGACGCCTACTACCCTCCTCCTCCTCACTACCCTTACTACCAGCCGCCTCCACCACAAGCTCCTCCGCCTCCTCCGCCGAATTCACACCATCCTCCTCCTCCTCCACAGCACCACTATCTAGCTCACGCGCAGGCCCCATTCGGCTTTTACGTCCCCACTCTCCTCCCTCAGGCCTCGCACGACGCCGTTCGAACCCTGTTCATCGCCGGGCTCCCGGAGGACGTCAAGCCTCGCGAAATCTACAATCTCTTTCGCGAGTTCCCCGGCTATGAGTCCTCCCATCTTCGCACCCCTACCCAAACCTCTCAGGTTCTCTCTTTCTTTTTCCCTAATTCCTAAAATTAGGACTCGTTTCTGTTTTGCTCTAGCAGAGTTTTCTCTTTTTTGCTAATTGGTGTTCAAATTGGAGATTGGGATTACTTATAAGGAATCTGATAATGTGGCTCAGGTTTTGAACGTTGTGTTACTGTTACTTATGAATTAGTTAGTTAAATTAAATAAGAGAAAGTTTTGAACTTTTGTACTGGAGTTGAGGACAAAGATGATGAGGTTGTTTCCTTTAACCGTTTTAGTGTTGTACAAATAGTAAGAAACTTCTACTTCTATTGTTACAAGTTATATAGTTAACTAACTTGAATGGTGAACTGTAAACTGTAAACTGTAAACTTCCTTTCCCCATTGCAGTGTTGTACAATTCTCCCCATTATGCTATAAACTGCTTAGCCTGTCAGGGGTGAATTCCCCTGGAATACCAGGCAACTGGTTTTGGCGGGTTGGGTTAGTTGCCCATAGGTTTACTTGCTAGAGGCGAGTCCAAAGGGCTCTTCTTTAGAAAGGTTCCCAACGTTGTCGGAAAATAAAAAAGGTTAGATTGAAAAATGATTAAATGAACTTCACAAGCAAACAAATACGCACCACTCAAGTGAGTGAAACTAAGGTTAGGAAGTTATATAGGTTTTTCTAGCTAGAGGCGAGGACTTTTCTTTAGAACAATAAAGTTATATAGGTAACTAACTTGAGTGGTGCGTATTTGTTTGCTTGTGAAGTTCATTTAGTCATTTTTCAATCTAAGTGAAACTAAGGCTAATTTTCATGCTCAATTGCTAGATGAACTAAGTTAGAGTAACCCCGGCTTAGAAATAGTTAATATGAGAAATCTGCTTGATTGATATAAGTTGGCAATTGATATAAAGTGAGCGGAAAATGAGAAGGAATTGAGTTAGCTTTTCAAATGTGTGATGTATTTATTTATTATTTTTTAACGTTTTGATAAGATAGAAAGAAATTTCTGTGAGACTCTGAGGGCTTATTAATGATGTTTAGCTGTAAAATATCGATAAACTTGTCTTTATACCCCTTCTTCTGCTTCAGGTTTACTAAGTTTGACCTTTTGACTCCTGCTGTAATGAGGAGAATTCCTATAACTCAAGTAATATGTAGGATGGCACTGCAACAAATCTTAGTCAATGCAGTTGGGTCTGAAGTTGTGAGAAATAAGTCAAAGGTTGTGGACTCCATTGAAGACCCCAACAAGGTTTTGAGGTGTTTTAACTAATTTCAATCATAATAAAGCAATTCTTGTAAGTTGTACCTACGTTCATTGTCTTTTCATGTTTTATTAGGTAACAGTTATCCTTGAAGACGGGCAGCAGTATGATGGAGATATATTGGTTGGAGCTGATGGAATTTGGTCAACGGTATGTTAAAATCAAACTTCTTTTTTTTAGATTCTCTCCTTTTTAATGGAAAAGTCCATTTTACAGTAAATATTTTATTTCCTTAGATATAAAAGATTGCCGCATTATTTAAAATTTTAAGTAACATTATAGTCTATATACTTTTAAATTAGCAATATTTGTTGTGAAATCATAAAATATGTTAGGCCTATATGTATTATTATTGATAAACCATTTCAAATTGTAAGTTTTGTTGTATCTTATATTTGTAATTCAGTACATCAAAACAAAGACCTAAGAATAGCCCAAGAAAGTGAAGTATTTTTAGAGGAGAGAAATCTACATTTGTGAACCTAGGGTTGTGTAACCATGATTCTCTCAATATCACCATGCTAAAGATATCAAAGTAGATCAACTAGTGAAAAAGCTGAAGCCATATATAGCACCTACATCAGACTTACTGCTATGATAAATCTTCAAAAGGTTCTTGGAGATGTTCTAGTCATGGTCATGAGTGCGTCATTCATGAAAGCAATTCATATAATTGAAGAGTCCAGATGTTCTAGAATAGTAAAATGTTTTTCTGTAAGTTGTCTATAGGTCAGTAGATTCTAGGAAAAAAGTTTTTCCTCAATTGTAAATCTTCTCTTATCATAATGAATTTTATTCATTAGAGAAGGTTTTCCCAGTAGTGGTTTTTCCTTGGATAATTTTCGTTTGATTTTTTATCGCCATCATATTGTTGTCTCCATTGAGGTTGATTTTGTCGGATAGGTGATCCTCTATTTGATTGGCCATTTATATGCTTTAACTGTTTACGCTCAAATTGATATTTGGCATAGTTGTCTAATCTACCAACCTGTAGTTCATCAATCGGGATCTAAGAACCTATCAAAATGGATTCATTCAAATGAAAAGAATCATTTTCCATAGTTTTCCATTGTCGTGCAAAGAATAGCTAATCAACAAGATATTGAAATATGTTTTCCTCTATGAACTATCCCTCCTCATTTAGCTATCTCCAGTGCAATATTTCGTTTTCCTCATCTTTAACTTTTGAATAATATTGCTCAACTTTCCCTGTAGGTGCGTTCAAAATTGTTTGGGGTGCAGGAAGCGAAATATTCAAGTTATACATGCTATAGTGGAGTAACAAACATTGTGCCACCATACATATATACTGTTGGGTATGTTACGTACCTTTTTTCATACTCACAAATGACACAAGTATGAAGATATTCAGTATATATTTATATTTGAGTCTTGATCTCTGTTTGAAGGTATCGGGTATTTCTAGGATTGAATCAGTACTTTGTTGCTTTATATGTTGGGAATGGGAAGATGCAAGGGTATGCCTTTCACAAGGAGCCCCAAAGAAATACTGATCCTCCCATTGGCAACTCTCTCTCTCTCTCTCTTGTGGTTATTATTTTGGCTAACTAAATTCATCTCACATCTACAACTGTATCTGAAAAAATGAATGTCTTGAATGTTGTAGTGTTAGGTTCTAAAGAGTTAGGAACTAATGTATTTAGAACTTTAATGTGTATTGTTGGCAAACCATGATCAAAACAAGTTGTTTAGTCGTGTTTAGACTTGCTCAAAGTTGTGTCTTTTATGTAAAGTTGGATTTAAGTGGATGCAGAATTAAAAGTGCCTTTCGGCCTGGTTCGATCGATTGAAGCTTAGGCTCGATCAATCGAAAATCGAGCAGAATGCGTTTTTCTGCAGAATTCCAACTTTGCCCTAGTTTATTAAAACATTTAGGGTTTTATGTTTTTGCCCTAGGTATAAAAGACAAACCCTAGCCACATTTTTGTATTGCTCATATTGTTGTTTGTGTGAATCTCTTGTGAGATATGTGAGGAGTTTTCCTTTACAAAAGCTTAGGATTATCAAGAAGGAGATTTCTTCAAGAGCTTGATGATCATTTAGTTGTTGCCAAAAGAGCTTAAAGATACACAAGCAGGAGTGCTTGTACTTGCTGGAGAATCTAAGAAAGAAGGAGTCCGTGGTCTCGGAGCTTGCACGTGGTCGTGTCAGTAAGTTTCTAATGGTGGGTAGGAATAGGATGTTAGTGGTCTAAGTCGCTATTGTAAAATTTCGATTCTTTCATAGTAGATTCAGGTTTACCTTGAGGATAGTTAGGTTAAATCCTCCCCAGATTTTTACCGGTGTGGTTTCCTGGGTCATCATATCATTGTGTTATTTATATTTCCGCTGCTATGCATAATATGATTGTTTGATTGTGATAACCTAGATCTAGAATTTGGACTAAGTAATAAATTGGTTAATTAACTAGGTTAATCTAATTGTGTTTTAAGGGGTCTAAAAACAAACAAGTGGTATCAGAGCAGGTTGCTTTCTTGTTGTTGATCTTTTGATCTCAGAGCTAATCCTTGACCCCTGTTGTCATGGAACACGGACATTCTCTTGTTATTCCTCCTCACTTTGATGGGAATAATTATGCTTATTGGAAAGTAAGGATGAAAGCATTCCTGAAATCAATTGATGAGAGAGTCTGGAACTCCGTTGAATATGGATGGGAGAAGCCCACTACTCTTGTTAGTGAATGGAAAACTTTTCAAAAAGAAGTAGCCGCGTTCAATAGCAAAGCTATGAATGCTATCTTTAATGCTGTTTCTATGGAGGAATTTAAGAGAATCTCTAATGTTAAGGTTGCTCATATTGCTTGGAATATCCTCCAGACTGTGCATGATGGTAATAATTATGCTTACTGGAAAGTAAGGATGAAATCATTCTTGAAATCAATTGATGAGAGAGTCTGGAACTCTGTTGAATATGGATGGGAGAAGCCCATTACTCCTGTTAGTGAATGGCAAACTTCTCAAAAAGAAGCAGTTGCATTCAATAGCAAAGCTATGAATGCTATCTTTAACGCTGTTTCTATGGAGGAATTTAAGAGAATCTCTAATGTTGAGGTTACTCATATTGCTTGGAATATCCTCCAGACTGTGCATGAAGGCACAAAGGCTGTTAAAATCAATAAATTGCAGCAATTAACCTCTAAATTTGAAAGCATTAGGATGTCTGATGATGAATCTTTTAATGAGTTCTATGCTAAACTTAATGATATTGTTAATTCTGCTTATAACTTGGGTGAAATCTATGATCAACCTAAAATTGTTAGGAAGATTCTTAGATCTTTGACTGAAGATTTTAGACCCAAAGTGACTGCCATCATTGAGAGTTAGGATGTGGACTCCATCCTTGTTGATGAACTTATAGGATCTCTTTAATCTTATGAGTTGGACCTACCTAAGACTAGCAAATCCAAATCAATGGCTCTTAAGTCAGTTGATGATGTTGATGTTGGTAGATTTGATGATGAGCTCTCTGCTACAGAGATTGCTTACCTTGCCAAGAACTTTAGGAATTTCCTTAGAAACAACAACAGAAGGGCAAGAGATAAGAACACTGCTAAACCTAGAAACTTTAAGAAGAATGATCCCACTAGGGTTAACAACACTGATAAACCTAGAGAAAAAGTAGGTCAATCTTCTAATAGTTCTATGGGTCCTCAATGTTTTGGATGTCAAGGGTATGGTCACATGAAATCTAAATGTCCTACTTACTTGAAGTCTAAGGGTAAGGCTATGGCTGTAACCCTTAGTGATTGTGAAGTTTCTGATGATGAGTTTGGTTGTGACGAGGATGGAAACTTCATTGCTTTCACTGCTACTACTGTAGTCAATGAAAGTGTATCTGCTGAAGAGAACCCTTCTGATGGGGAACTCTCTGAGGATGCAGATCTTCAAGAAGCCTACAATAAACTTTGCAAAGTTGCTGCAAATGATGCTATGAATGTTGAATTAGGCTTAAAGAAAATTGCATCTCTTGAGCTTGATACAAAAAACTTGCTTGTTAAATTGTTTGATGCTACTGAACTTTTGAATAATGTTAAGACTGAGAATATGCTTTTGCTTGAAAAAGTTAAGAATTTGGAACATGAGCTTTCTGTTGCTAGAGAACAAACTAATAGGTCTGCTAGTTCCAAACTTAATCATATGCTTAGTGTTCAAAAGTCTTTTTCTGACAAAACTGGGTTAGGTTTTGTAGAAAGCATCAATGTGTTTGCATCAAATTCCACTATCTTTGTTCCTTCATCTTCTTCTAAACCCCCTGTGAGTGAGGTTGTGAGTGAGGTTGTCAAACCCTTAGAAGTTACACCTCCTAGGAAGATTAGGGTTGAACTGAAAGAGTCTAAACCTAAGCATTCTACCCTTTCTAAGGACAAGTCACATGATAAGCTTGCATGGGTTTGTCATTTTTGTGGAAAGTCTAGACACATTCGTCCAAACTGTTACAAGCTGCAAGCTACTAAGAGAGCAAACAAATCAAAAGTATCTGTGCCTCAAGCACAAGATCCTATGGTACTCATTGGTGAATTGGTAAAGGCTTTAAGCCTTTATTCCAATCCTGGAGTTGGAAATCATTCCCATGTGAATAAGAACTCAAATGCTCATAGTGCATCTAAAAAGTTTTGGATGCGAAAGGCTTAATCTAATTGAGTCCTTCTGACATGGTCCTTGTGCTTTATTGCTATATTCTTTGTGACCAATTGTTATTTGGTTTTTGGTTTCCTTGTTTCTAGGATTTGCATTGCATAACATGCATGCATTTCATTCTAGGTTGTTTTTGTTTACTTTTTTAAAAAATAAATAAATAAAAAAGGGAAGAAAAAGGAAACAAGTTGTGTTTTGCACTATTTTCTTGGTTTTGAAAACAATGTTGGTCAATTTATTTTCACATAACATTTTTTTTTGTACCTTGTTTAGCTTTGATGAGCTTACTTATTGCACTTTTCTAGTTGAAGCTTTGTAGTGCATGTTGTGTGGGAAAGATGTTTATGGTTTTGATCACTTTGTCTTGATCTTGAAGTCACATGTCTTTGACTGTCGGACTTGAACCTTTTGAGAAAGGCATAAATAACCATCTCACCACTATTCACTAGCCAATCATGAACACCTTAGTACATATCGTAAGATTTTGTGCTCGAGAAAGTGTAGCACATGCACAAAAAGAACAAAAGGTGTAGCTTTGGTTTTAATGTTAAAATTGGTGTGTACATTATTGAGTTATAATTAATTCAATCAATTAAAATTGGTGTGTACATTATCCTGGCTAATTTTAATAAGTTTCTGATCCAATAAAAATTGGTGGGTACAATATGAGACAAATCAAGAAACTTACATGATTTCCGCTGCTATGCATGATATGATTGTTTGATTGTGATAACTTAGATCTGGAATTTGGACTAAGTAATAACTTGGTTAATTAACTAGGTTAATCCAATTGTGTTTTAAGGGGTCTAAAACAAACATGTCGGAAAAAAGAAGAGGCTCCTGGAACTGTTTGGAAATTGGTGTAATGAAGTGATTACTTTAATTATGGAAACACCAGAGCACATGATTTTGCAGAGTGACATCTATGACAGAGACATGATTTACTGCAGGGGTATTGGACTTGTAACCTTGTTGGGTGATGCCGCTCATCCTATGCTGCCTAATTTAGGCCTAGGTGGTTGCATGGCAATTGAGGTATTTCTAGCTATTTAGGGCATGATCTCCAACACCATCATCAAATTCTCACTCAAATTTGACATAACCACCAAGTCTTCAATTTCAGTTAACTACTTTTTCAAATTCATTTTTCAATAAATTCTTTATCTATTTCATTTAAATTATTAAATATGGGCAAAAAATTGAGGTACAATTATTAAAGTGCAATACATTAAGTTTTTTCAAGTAAATTCAAACATATGGTTTCATATGATTAATATAGAACAAACAATGCTAATCTTTCTAATGATAATTAAATTCTAAAAGCTCAAATTAGTGTGAAACACTAATGCTTGTTTAGACCCCAAAATTTAAAATTAAGGCTTAATTACTTTTACTTTAACTTATCTAAGTGCGGAACAAGAGTAAATGAAGCGCAATCACCAGAACTACTCTTTAAGCCATAAGCAAGCAAGCAACAATAAATATAAAGTCTAAAGAGTAAGCGAAAAGAGATGCAAACACAAGACAACACCAAGATGTGTTATCGAAGAAGAAACCGAAGAACTCGGAGAATAACCTCTCTGCAACCCTCTAAGTCGAAATCGATCCACTAGTGAATAAGTTAGAGTACACAAATAACAAAAGACCCTCTAAACCTAGTCTATCTAATGTACTTGAGCCCTCCAAGTTCCTGCTACTAATGGACTTCTCGGAGTCTTGTCTTCACTAGCTTATCGGATCCCGTAATACTGCCCGATTGCATCTGCCAAGCCTCACTGGCTTCTTTTGGAAAATTTCCAAAGCTTCCTAAGTACCAAAACACTCTCTACACTCTGAATAGGTGTAAGTTGTGTTTGAGTACAAATCTCCACTCTGAAAGGAGAAGAGATTATAATGATTTCTCACTAAAGGATGAGTAGCTTTCTCTCTAAATGGGTGGGTGTATTGTAGAAATCTCTCTAGAGTTTTCTCTTTGAGTAGCCTCTTATTACTTTTGTGGGTAATGAGCGTGTATATAGTATGGGTGAAGGGTAAGAAAACCACACTTAAAATCCTTCCGGCAGAGAATTTCGTGGGTACCACGCGAGATGGCCTATCTCGCGAAGTACTCACGAGATGCAGCCTGACACTTGACTCTTTAGTTTCCAGCATATGCATCTCATTTGGCCTTTTAGCGGGAACCTTTACTCGCGAACTTTTTGCGAGCTAGTCGCAAAATTGCACTGATCTTCATTGCATGTTTGATTCTTCACCAATTTAATACTAAACCCAATACAATAAAATCCCACAAAATACAAGGAAATAAATTAATGTAATTACAACACTTTTTGTCATGGAATAAAGTCGATATAAAACATAGATGTAAATCACAACTTTATAAATTCAAAGAAACAGTGCTTGATTTTTATTAGGAAATCTAATATATTGCAAGTAAGGAATTGAATCTAAGGTTTATCATTTAAACATTCATTCGAAATTCATTTTTTATGAACTAAAATCCCATAATCTTTTGCTAAATGAATAAACAATTGGTTTGAACTTTGGAGAGCTACAATGACTCTTTGAGCGTGGAGAGCCACTATGATAAATGGAAAATATGCAAACATTTAAAAGAGCCTATTGAAGCATGAATTTTGAGTTTGGCTCTGAAAAAAAATTGGAGAAAAAGAGGAATAAAGAGACTGCCAGAGATGCTTTTAAGCTACATTTGGATCATCTACTAACAAAATGCATTCCCTCATAATGAATTCTACTGTAATGTATTATAATGAGTTCATTACGTGAGAATATATTTTCTAAAACTTCTACTAAAAGATGATTATGCTAAATGAAATTGTGTTATTGGGAAATGCATTGTTATTTTCCATTTTATAATATTTTTAAAATTATAATATTAACCAATTAATAAATTTTTTAATTAAATAATAATAACCCTAACACAAAAAAAGGACATCTATGCACAAAAAAAACAATTAGCTTATTATACATAAAAAAAGAAAAGAAAAAGAGAGAGAGAGAGAGAGAAACCTGCACTAATAACAATTCTCAACAAAAATTTAATAATTTCTCTATAATTCTCTATCATTTTCCACAATTTCTATAATGCACTAACAAATATTAAAAGGAAAAATCAAGAAGCTAGGTTACCTTGCACTATCCCCTAAATCTTCTAATCCAAACCACAAATTTCAAAATCTACCTCCCAAGTTTTTGAAACTCCTGTGCAACAAAGCCACCGTCACTACAAGAAAAAAGCTCTTTTACAACAAAGTTATTGCAACAAAAAGACATTATAGTGGCAATAAGCATAAATATGTGTGTATATTACTTTTTGTTGCAATAAGAACTTAAAATACTAATATATTGCATCAATATTTTGTTTGTTGCAATAACTTATAGTTGCAATAGACTAATTGCGTTTATTTTCCCCAATTTTAAAGAGATTTGTTGCAATAAGTTTCCAAAGGTACTTTATTGCAACAAAAATTGCTGTTGCAGTAACCTATCGCAACCAAAATTTTGTTGCAATAAATTATAGCAACAATATTTTTTGTTTCAATAAAGTTTTTTTAATAATAATAAAAATCATTTATTGCAACAAATTAATTGCAACAGAAATCTATTGCAACAAAATTTTTGTTGCAATAGACTATTGCCATAGATTTTATCACAATTTTTGTTGCAATAGAGGTCTATTGCAACAATATGAAGATAATTGCAACAAAAAATTTCGTTGCAATAAGACTAATTTCTTGTAGTGGAACCTCAAGTTTTTGGACTTTTTGGGTTATGTTTAGTCTGGGCCAATATCATGTATCACTTGTTATAGTATTTGGGTACCCTAATTGATCAAATCTTAGGTCTAAATTGTCAACTTATCCAAACTGAGCTACATGAATGAAATATTAAAAATGTTGCATTTATTTATGGTTAAATATTAGACTAGACTTGGTTTGGGTACATTCACTACATTGTTCAATGGCCTTATTCTGGCAAAGCGACTGAGTTAACCATGCTAACACCTAGTCCTTTGAGGTTGCAATTTAATTATATAGGTGTCTTTCTTGAACCTAGAAAGTGAAACAACTGAGGCCCTTTTATGTTGTGTTTAGGCTTCTTGTCAACAAAGTACAAAGACAACCAAGTAGAGACAAGCCCAAGCCCAACACCAGCAGCCTAATGCTCGTCGTTTGGGAAAAAGTCTGTACATCTAAGAGCTATATATAGCTCTTGTATCCCTTTGCTTTTGCGCCTCATATAAGCTTTTCAACGTAGACTTGCTATATTACATGCAAAAACTACTCCTCACTCTCCCTCACTTCCACGGCCTAGTTTCTTTTTCTTCTTCTTCCCAAAACATGCCTTTCTTAGTCTCTACCTCCAACAGCTCTCACCCTATACCAATCGCTCTCCCAACTCCGTCAACACAATTCGTGCCCTCTGATGATCTTTCCCCAAAAGAGATCACCATCTTCATCATATGGGTTGCCCTTTTCTTCATTGCTCTTGTATGTTTTCTCTGCCATTGGGTGACACACAAAATGAAGAGAAATCGGGCTAGACATGTAGTCGTCAACCCACTCCCACCACCACCACCACCACCACCAGAGAATGAAATAGCTAAGAAGGCGTTTGGACTTTGAGCTCAGTAGGGAGTCTTTTCAGACAAGATTCTAAACTATACATATTGGGAATTTCAGTTGTTTGTCTACTTTATAATATAACATGGGAGTAGTTGCTTCTCTAGGTGTGAGGATTTCTACTGCCCCTCAACTTATATTACATGGCATCATTAATAAATGAAAAACATTTATTTTTAGTTACATGACTTATTTAATAGTCATTGATTTGTTTTAATTATTTAATGATCATGTTATTAAATGCACGTAAATGAGTGTCTTATTTTATTTTATTTTTTAATATTTTATATATACTGATAGTGAGAGCCCAACTCTTGCTCTTGGCTATGGAAAGGAGTTTTTGAGTTCCATGAAACTCATAATTAAAGAAATGTGCTAGTTTGCAAATTTCCAAGAATGTGATCCATTAGTGAAAAATGTGGAATCTAAAAAGTGTGAGTTTGGAAAATGTTGCTGTTTTAAAATTTTAGCCCAAGTACCATCTAGATTTAATCAAATTCTCCAAGCTTAGTTATTAAGTTTAATGTCTCTAGATGACCATTTCACAAAGGGGGTTTGAAAATTAAGTTCATTTCCTATAGGGGTAGTAACTTCAGTAGGCCTTGTCAAATGGACCAAGTGTTAATTATGAAGACGATCTACAAAATTAAGCACTAATAGTGGGCAACTTCAATAAACCTTGTTACCTTAGCTTTAGTGCAGCAACTCACAAGGGTATCCATTAGTCAATCCATAATACTATTTCAAAAAAAAAAAAAAAAATTTGTTACAACTAAATAATCACATTATTATACCAATGCTCACATTATTATGCCAATGCTCTTGCAAGGAGTGGGGTTAATCTTACCCAGGATTTTGTTATTTTTGTAGAACCTCCTACTAATGTTTTGTGATTACTTAATTTAAATGTTTCTGGAGTGATGATCGTTCTGTTTTTTTTTGTTATTTCTGCTATATAGTCTTATCTAATTCCCGTGTTTACCAAAATAATAATAATAATCACATTAATGTTTCATAGAATAAAATTCATGCAAACCACACAATTATATCCTCCTAGAGAGTGATCTTGGGTATGTAGCATAAAGAGTGAATCAGATAGTCAAAAGTGAGTGAAATTAGAAGAGCATTGGAATACCCAAGATCACTTTTGACTATCTGATTCACTTTTTGTTACAATAAGAACTTAAAATACTAATATATTACATCAGTATTTTATGCAATAACTTACTATTGCAATAGACTAATAGCATTTATTTTCCCCAATTTTAAATAACCCTTACCTTTTATCATGCGCACAAATATCTGAGTCAACCTTAGCGTTTAGATCGGAGAGTGAGTTTAGGGTTTGGAGAGAGTGAGAAGCCACCTCGAGATGGCAGTAGTTGATCACCACGGCGGAGCAAGGAGGCCATGGTGGATTCAGAGAAAGATGGTTATGAGGTTGAGGAGAAAACTACCATCGTTGATAGCGGCGATGAGCTTGAATGAATCGGCCATGGTGGTCCGATGTGGAGAGAGACAGGGCGAATTCGAAGAGAGTAGAAAAGAAGGTCTAGAGAGAGACATTGTGTATAAATAATAAAATATAAGGATAATTACATAGTATATTCTAAAGTTTAATATGGTTTTCAAATTAAAATATGAAATTTCAAGTGCATATATGCCCATAGTAAATTTTCATGATTTTGATCATTTTAGGAATCTATATTAACTAAAATATCATAATTCACATGACTTGTATTTAAGATTTCTCTAGCCAATAAAAGTCAATTCATGTGAATCATATGTTGAATTTTGTCTTAAAAAAAATCACAAAATGACTTATTCTCATGAATGGTTTTTTATTATTTAAATTTGTCGAAGTACTTTGGTGCACATGTATGAATGTGTGCGTTGGTTATAAATTGTCTCCTTGAAATCAAACCATGGCTATGAGAAATATTATTACCGATTGACGTTGGAGTTTAGTGATAAAGATCTCTCCTCTAACTTCTGAATTCCTACTTCCTATAGGCTCGTTATGTTAGCAATTGTATGTGCAGGACTGTTACCAGCTTGTACTTGAGCTTGATGAGTTAGCCAAAAGTGGCTCAGATGTCCAACAGTCAAATGAAATTGTCTCAACGCTTAGAAGATACGAAAAGAAAAGAATGTTCCGTGTTAGCGCAGTGCATGCAGCTACAAGAATGGCGTCAAATATGCTTGCTGCTTACCTACCTTACATGGAATTCGCACCAGCTGGTCCTCTGTTTGTATGTTTTTCCCCAATGCTTTTCACTTCAATCACCTTACTGTGCCCTATGCTTGAAATGGAACTGAAGCTTAATACATGTTCATCTTTTTGTTGCAGCATCTTCCAACTCTAAGGATTAAAAACCCTCTAATTGAAGGGGCTCGAGCACTTTTGCAATTTTGTTTGCCACACTTGGTTATTTGGATGATGGCTGGACATGGGTACGAGAAGGATCTCACGTAAAAAAAAAAAAAAAAAAAAAAAAAATTTAAAGTACTAAACAATTCTCTCTCTCTCTCTCTCTCACTCTCATATAGAACCAGACACAGACTGTTATCTTTATTTGTTATTCAGATGGCGACTTGTATTAAACCCTTCACCTTTGGTCCACTCCGTTGAGTTGTATACCCTAAAGTATGACGATCGTGCGCTGCAAGGGGAGTTGAACACAACCCACTAGTCGCGCCCACATTTATACAATTAAAAAAAAAAAATACAAGATAAACTAAATAGAAATTATAAAAAATTTACTTTGAATATCTCAAAATAATTGGACAGTTTAGGAGATATTTAGGATTTTTATTAGGCCTCCTCCCTTCACCTTCACCTTTCCCTACCCTTTACAGTGCCGGCTCAATGGGTGTGCCAAATAGGCAACCGCCTAAGGCCCCCAATGAGAAAAGGCCCCTAAATTTTTACTAATAGATATTTTTGTACCAATAGAAGTATTAATTAAGTCCTAAATATTCATCAATAAATAAAAAGTAGTTGTTTTTTATCAGCAAAAAAAAAACTAGTTAAAGAAAAATGTTTTCATTGGATGGGTCAATCATTTAATCTCTCACAGATAAATGTTAATAGAATTCATCAATCTTACACTAGTAAATAAATTTATGCTCAAATTTTATTTAGAAATATCAAATATATAACTATATTAAAATTTTCAATCATAATTTTTTAGTATTTGATTACTTCATTCAATAAACAGTGTTTATTTTCGTTGTATAGTCATTGAGTAATGCGATGAGTTCATTTTAATTTGTAATTTTTTTCTAAAAAAATAGATTTTAAATGGAAAAAAAAAAAACAAAAAGTTATATAAATATTCTATTAATATTCAAAGTATAAGAATAGAACTCACTTAAAGTAGTCGCCTTAGGCCCCACAATACCTTGAGTCAGCCCTGTCCCCTTATGCACATTCCCCATATTCTCCTACTTTACACTAACGCCCAATAAATGTCCACACATAAATACTCTTTTGGACATCTAACTTTCATGATACAATGATCTTTAACACATAGAAAAAGCAGTGCAATATGTGTGTCCAACGAATAAAGAAGTGTTTCTCTCATCTCTTATACAAAGATAAAAGTGAATCTGAATAAATGAGGGACAAAATAATTATAGGGAAATTGTAGCAGTTCATAATAGATGTAATTCTTGAATGAGAACAATCACACTATCTCGGAAAAAATAACGACTATGGAATAGAGACATTGTTCTACAAAGAATAAAAAATCATTTAAATATTGGGCCAACCCGAACCACCCACACACACATTCACCCAACCCGAATAGGTGTGGCACGCACGTGTGTTAAAGGCCCTACCTGGTAGGTACTCTTCAAACCACAAAATTGTGGTGTCCCTTAGGGCCTAACCCAATATCTAACATTATGGTAAATAAATTCACAAATTCCTTATAATTTTTGTAATGTGCGTCTTGCAACTTTTAGTACTTTCACTCATGATCAATTACTCTTTTAGGGCCAATTTGGATGGAGGGTGAGAGAGAGAGAGTAGAGTAGTCCATAGAGTTGTAATTTTTGGCCAACTCTACACTTCTTATCATTTCTCCCCCTCCATCCAAAACTGGCCATTAGAGTTAATTTCTTATTCACTATTTAATGGTTTGAGCAAATGATATTATGATGTTATTCGTCCCATGGAGGAGAACACGACCCAACAGAGGCCCAACCCAAAATGGATAATTATAAAATACTATGAGAGTATTATAAATGTGTACTCCCCATTCTCACATTATAGTTATTCATATAATTAAATTCATACAATTCATGTGAGAGATGAGAATATGCATTTATGATACTTCTAAAGTAATTTATAATTTTTCATCTAAAATTATGTGCACTTTTATATTATCTCACAATTAACCAGTTTTCTCAACAAAAAAAAAAAAAAATCAAAAATCACAGTTAACCAAATAATTCATCACTCTCCAAACATATCTTCTCACATATGGACCTATGTAATAGAAAAGATAACATTCATTGACATGAATTTCTAATTAGAGTGACATTATAAACTCGAAAAAAAATTCATTGTAAGAGCACTAGCATTGGGGTGTGTAAACACCCCCCCAATTGCTATTTTACAACCCAAGCCACCCAAAACCCACTTCATCTAGGTTTGTAAACTTAAAAAAAATTGCAACCTAAAAACAGTAAGGTTGCATATATGCAACCTTACTGTTCATAGGTTGTAAAAAAAATTATTTTAATCTTGTGGTTGTGTGTGAAGAGAAAAAGTGGGTGTGAGGAAAAATAGAGAGAATAGTACTTTTTATTATTTTATTAGGTAGTTGATATTATTTTGTTGGGTTGTATGTAAAAATAAAAGCTGAAATATAGGGTGAGTTGTAAAATGAGTTAATAAAATAAATAAAGTAGTGTTTTAAGATGCAAAATAGATTTCTTTTTACATCCCCAGATGCTAATGCTCCAAGAGTCCGAGTACACTTGCAGGAAGCCAAGAAGAACGACCTAGATAGCTTAAAGGTAATTATTAAAGAATTCAATTTAAAGTGTCAAAAAATTCATTCATTAAACTTCAACCAAAAACTGTAGAACTAGCACACACAAACCTAATAACTAAAGCAAAAACAATAACTATAAATCTTGAACATGTATATTTTTTTCTATTTAAGATTTTTTTTTTCTTTTAAAAACTTTTATCGTGATACATGGCTTTTTATAAAAAAAAAATTGGGAGTAGTACGTAGCTTTGAATCACTTAGTTACAATTCGTGCCTTCCAAACAATACAATATTTATCCTTTTAATATTCTAGCACCTAAGTAATAGAAGGATGGTTCAAGTCAAAATATGTAATTTTGTCCGAGTAAGGATAAGAAAAATACTAAAAATCCAAAAATGTCATGAAAAAAATAATAAAGAATCATATTTTAAGTTATTAATTATACTGTAATAGGTAACAACAATACCAATAAAAATAAACATAGTGGGTTTCAGTTAACTCAACTAATAAAGTCTCTGATGGTTATATAAGAGATCTGGAGTTTAATTTCTGCCTACACCAAAATCAATTAGTGTCTTGGTTTGATGATAAAAAACTATCATTAGTAAGGCCGATCTTAGGCCTAGGCCATTTAGGCCATGGGCTAAGACCCCCTAACATAGAAAAGCCCCCAAATAGGGGCCAGTAAGGTGTTTTTATTATTATTTTTTAAATAAGGAAAAAATTTGAGTTAGGTGTATATTTTTTTTTCCCACTCTTAAGAAGGCTTAAAATATTAGAGTTATGCTAGTATATTACAAATTTTATTACATAGGTCCTATAAATTGGGGTAATTCAATACTCATAGATTCTTTTGTTGAAGTATTACCTCATTGTCATATCAGTTTGTAAGCTTTTTGTAGTAAAATTTGTAATAGGTTTGCATTTTATCAACAACAAAAAAAAGAAAAAAAAAAGAAAAAGAAAAAAAAAAATTACAACGCAATCACCATTAAGTGAATGAAAAATGCTAAAGCTAATACAAATTTTATGAAAAAAAAACTTACAAAGTGATGTAATAGGAATATGATCGGTGTTACTTAAACAATATAATAAATGAATGTTTAAATAACTTTTTTCCTTATTGGTGATATGCCCGTTTATAAAATCTATATAATAAATACCATTAGCTCACTTTAGGTGAATTAGTCATATTAATAAGTAAGAATTAATAATAGATTTGAAAAAAAAAAATTATGATAAAAAAATAAACTAAATATTATTTAAGTGATATTTAGATGTAAAAAGGCCCTTTTAAATTTTTTGTCTTAGGTGTCAAACTATCTTGAGCCGGCTTTGATCATCAGGAGTGGATATCATAGGTTGAAACTCTCTAAAAAAAAAAATAAATAAACATAACAATAATAGTCTAACAAATCTTTTTTTTTTAAATATACTTTTTTTGAATAGCTTCTCGTGATGTAAGAAATTTTGTCACCTTTTAAAAAGTTTATCCTTTTGCAATATATCTATAATTTTTGCTTTTTGTAACATAAATTAATAATTTTCTAGATAGAATAAAGATATAAATTTTAAAAGAATATGATCAAAGTTAGAAAATCCATATGATGAGAAATCACCTAGGTGACTTTATTAATTACTTTATAAGACTAGTTTAACATGAAACCACCAATGTAACCGTCATTCTTAAGCCATTTACGTGACACCTGGTAATGATTTTGTAGGACTAATCTTATAAGCTGCCAACGAGATAACTCTACTATTAAAATAATTGTCCAAAAGATATCACAAAATAAAGTTTATTTTATTTTTTTATTTTTGGTAAGCAACTAGTCAGCATTAATGGTCTAGCATGCTCGTAAAACTAGCCTTAATGGATTAATAAAGCTACTCTCCCCGCGTAAACTTTTCAAAAATTTTGCAGTACAATCTTACATCAGTTCTCAAGTTTCATGTAATCGCAGAAGGTATTACAAAATAAGGTTCTAAAAAATTGCAAAAGAAATCAAAAGTTCTAGATATTTACAAAAGAAGTAAACTAAATATGTTGATAAATTCCTTCAATTAAAATTAAACTGCAGGAGCATCACTCATTTAAGAAATTTCTTTAGTTTTAAACACTTCTATATCATTTAAATGTAGAGAACAAACATTTGAGGATTGCTAAATAAATTTGTGAGCTATTTATATGATCTGTTCTGACATGGTCTTGGATTGGTGACAGTCATTCGCCTTTGCCGTATTCACAGATCAGCAGTCTGCAATTGTGGCTATGCATGCTATGAATGTAAGCATACCTCACCATATACACTTCTCCATTTAGTAGTTGGGAATTGGTATACATAATAACTTGTGAAATTATAGCATCATTTGATATCTTTGTGAGGTAGAGTAATGATGTCAATCATATTTCATGGTTACAAATGTATGTTGAGAAACAGAGCACTATGTAGACATACAAAACATTAAGCACAAATAAAATTGAGTTTACAACAAAATGAATATGTATATAACCCTAAATGGCTGAGATATGGCTTGAGTTGGATTTGGTATAGTATTATCAATCAGAAGTGCACTGTTAATGGGTACATTTTTTAATTATGAATGGCAAGTTCGTTATATCATATTGATGCTGATTGGTCATATTCATCTCTGATATAAACACATTAAGATTAATGAGGTATTGCGTCTTAATAGCAACTTCAAGGCCAACTCTAAAGGCAAGTTTCCTAACAGAAAGCATGTCCTATGGAGATCTGGCCTATGACTGACCTTATGGAGGCATTTGGTATGGGGTAATGTTTTAGGATTCCTCGGAATGTTGAAATATTCTTTAACATTCCCACGTTTGGTCGCAAATCTCACAAGGTAATCAGATGCACGAGGTATCTTGATTTCCACTCAATCCCCTTTTTGTAGGAATGTGAATTCCCTTAAAAAAAGGTGGGTATCCACATTCCCATGTCTAGGAAATTTTTCTTTTTTATAAATTGACAATTTTACCCATTCCTCCCTTCCCTTTAACCAATAGAATAAAACTTTGAAAAAAAAAAAAAACTATCTCTTCACTCTCCCTAGCAACGTATCTAGGGAGGATAGCTCAAGAGGATATATCCCACAAGAAGATTTAGACCATCTAACTAACGTGTGCACTGCATGAGTATATGGATCCTACTACGTGGGATTCAAATGAATAGATAGGCCATAAATGATCCCATATGAGACTTATAATTATCTTGTAGATAAGTAGATTGTACATGGTCAAATATTAAAAGACGAAAAAAATTAGGAAGGAGCCAGACAAAAAAAAATTTAATGCAGATCTTCATTAGGGACGTTGGGGAAGAAAGGAGTTCACAAGGGTAAAGGCCATTCTGATTATAGTGTTTACAAATCTAAACATTGTCAGGTGGTTTTGTTATGGATTTAATGCTCTTATTTAAAAATTATTTTTATTAACAGGACATCATGTTGTAATTGCCATAAAATAAATTATGTTGGACTATAGTTTTTAATGAATTTATCATGATTTATAGTTTATATTTTGTTTGTCATTATTTATTTGGAGGAAGATAAAGAATTGCCTTGATATTGTGTTTACAAATCTACGGATAGTTTGGGAAAAATATATAATTCCTTTAAAATTCTTAGGAATATACCAAGCATAAGAACTCATATTCCCAGGAATCTTATTAGATTCCTAATCAAACAAAAGATAGAAATAGTTACAATCATAGGCATTCAAATTGCAAGACATCACATTCCCAAGATTTTGAATGCCGAGGATAATGTGGATTCACGCACACCAAATGTGTATGTTATGAACAATAGTTATTACAACTATACTTAAGTTCTATTACATTTGCCTGTAAGCAATATATGACCATGTTTGCCGTATGTATATCTTTTGTAGGACTCTTCATCTATGTTTCAAGTTATAGTAACCTGTAATTGTCTTCTTGCCAATGAGCTCTAGTTCAAATGGCATTTCCTACTCCCATAATAATGAAAGGGAGGGTGAGGTCATGGGTTCAAGTCCCACTATGTGAGTGTGTAATTTAAGTAAAAAAGAAAAGAAAAGGAAAGAAAAAAGTGTTCTGGAATTGCTTTCTGCTGATGATTTTTCAATCTAGGTGTGGTGGCAAAGCAATATGGTGTGGTGGCTAAGCAATATGGTGCTTTAGCACTTTAGTGCGTTAGATATAATAACACGAACAGATTAACAACTGTTTTTAATTCTGAATCTTGTTTGCAGGGGATGGTGTTTGATCTTGAGAAGGGATCAACCCTATATATTGATCTAGCAAAATCTAATTCTAGATCCAAGCGTGCAAGAACAGGTCTATTGCTTGTTGGAATTATTTTCTTTGATTTATCTTTATTAGTAATCTATAGTTTAGCAGGTTTGAAATTTAATTATGTGATTTTGTTGATTATGACAATCAGATGATGAAAGATTTAGCTCAGATAAAAAGGCTAGAGGGCCTGCATATTCGAGGGGCACTCCTGATTCTGGTAAGATTATTGACTGAATTTTTTTTAGAGATTAAGGAAAGCTCCTTATGGAGCCTTTTTTTCACACTCTTCTCCTAGTTTTCCTGGCAGGCAAAACTTAGTTACTATTTCTTAGGTGTTGTACGTTAGGTTCCCCAATTGAATTCAATTACATGGTTATATTGACCAATGCAACAAAAAACAGCATTTTCTTGTCCAAGGACAATTACATTCAACCATGTAATTCATTGGTTAATGCAACCACAAGGTTGTGTTTTATTGGGGAACCTAAGGTACAATACATAAGGAACTGTACTTAAGTTTTATCCTTCTCTGGCATACTTCATGCCATAGTAACGTGCTTTTTCATTAGTTGTGGTGCCTTTTTTTGGGACATCTTACTTGGAGTACATATTAATTACTTAGTCACATGAAGGACACATACTTCGAAAAGCTCACATGACACATGTTTTGCACGCTTGGGCACTAGCAGGTCTTGGCAGCATTCACATGCCTGGAATGGGTAATTCTGCTTACAACACGATTGGTTATCCATCTGCACAAAGGTCATCTGCACTACTTAAGCACATCTTTATTATGTGGGAGTGATTACTTCTAGCTCTATAATAAGCACATTTTTAATTGTAAATAGTTACTTCTAGCTGAAAGGTTGAGGGCTTAGTAAAATCACTTACTAAATGCCCTGTTCCCAGAAGTTGGAGTATATAGAATCTGTGTTCTAAGTTATCACTTCTATTTATCTATTGGACCTCATCTGATAATTTATATACTTTCATCATTCAGTCATGGAAATTTTGATGGCAGAGCCGGAAATGAGACAGCAGCTGCAAATTTGGTAAGGTTACTTCTTAACACATTTCATTTTAAAGCTATATTCTGCTGTACCGCAAGTTATATTCGGCTGTACTGCTTACATTCTTTTTTGCATCTGAAGACATAATAACAGCCATTGTTTACTCTCTAATGTGTACCCTGTAAACTACCAATCCTCCTTTTCTTTTTGTAAAAACTTTTCACTTCTTTCTTACCAGAGTTTATCTTGTTTTTTCTTTTTCTTGAATTTTTTCATCCTCTGGATCTGAACACGAATTGCTTTGACAACCTGCATTATATGGAATAAAGTGACTATTTGTGATGATTTTCATATGATTATAAAAAGAAAATATACAAAATGTTCTCGACATGGAAAAAAGGATTTTTTACATTTATCCAAGATTTCTAATCATTCATATATACTGTCAAAGATGCTTCTAGAAATTATTCCATACCCATCAAATTTATTCTTGAAGCTGCTTCAGTACTGACTACATGTTTTCCTGGAGTTGTGATTAATGATTGTTATGCAATAAATTCACTGTGCCGCTTTAAAAATTATTTATTTGAACCACCACTTCTGGATAGCTGGTTTCTTTTCAAATTTAATGGCATATGATGTGCACTTGAACTATTCTCTAATTCTTAAATTTCTGGTGATGTCTCTTACACAACAGAATAGTACTTTAGCACCTCATGCTCCACAACATGCTAGCCCATGTCCAACACTCTTTGTGGCTAATTTGGGGCCAACATGTACAGAGCAAGAGCTAATTCAAGTATTTTCAAGGTTTGTAGGCATTTCTATTTTTGATAATTCAATGTCAAACCTTGGACATCTCCATTGAAAACATCAAGAAGTGCCAGTTGAGCTACAAGGCTCTTGCCATTTATATTTTCATGTATATTTTCTATTTGTAAAGTCTTTATAACTTGGGTGTAAATTTCTTTCTTTTTTTGTTTGCATTAGATGTCCAGGGTTTCTAAAATTGAAGATGCAGAACACATATGGGGCTCCTGTTGCCTTTGTCGATTTTCAGGTACTGTATTACTGTCTTTTGTAGTGTTAGGTATAATTTTGATGTGAATTATTGTAGAGTTTCTTTGATGATGGCAGGCCTGGTAACTTGATATTCTTCCTTTCTTTTTACAGATTACTTAGTCTATATGCTATTTTGCATGCTGAGTAGATATGATTGAGACAAAAAGATGTGTGAATAGCTGACATTTTTTAATTAGTAGCAAATGACATCCAAGGGTAGTGCAATCGGTTGGGGACTACCCCTCATGAAGTGGAGTTCATTTGTTTTAATCTCCCTATTCCCCTCCCCTTGGGGCCAAAAGTCACCTATCCAATAGATAAATAAAAGGCTAAGTTGTTACAGATTCTTTGTGCAATGCATTTGTATTTTCTTAATTAAATGCATGCAATAAGAGGATAGCAAACATCTGCACTCTCTCTCTCGCTCTCTCTCATATACGCTTATTGGCATGTGTGTGCTAGAGGCTCTTTTAAGATAGGAAGGAAAGAGAAATTATGGATTAGAAGAATGAAAAGAGAGAAGCTGAGAGAGGAGAAAAGAACGTGGAGATGGGAGAGAAAAGCTGAAAAGTAGATTGTTATACACACACACACATAGATGGATAGATATGTATCTTGTTGTATGTCCAAATGTATTGTCTGATCAGGAATCAAACCGCAGCCCTCCCACAGGGGAGGGCTAGATGTGCCAACTAGCTGTGAGGTTCTTGGCCTTTTGGTTGCTTTGTTAGATTATGTGAGGACAGCCAGATTTATGTTCCTGTTACTGTGGTTCACTTACTAATAGAGTGGAGCCATCTCAGTTGTTTGATCTATTTTGGTCACTGCTAAGTGCTAACAGCATGTTACCATTTTGAAATGTTTGGTCAACTTGTTATCATGCAATAAACTAGTGGTTAGTCAAATTATTTCATGGAACAGTTGTTGCAATGATTCTTGCTTCTTTAATAGGTTGGTACTTTGCTTTACGTAGGAACCGGAATGCATTCATTAGATCAATGACTTAGCATTTCCATTGGATATTTTCTTTACTGCTTTCACAATGTATCTTGTGCTTCAAAATTTTTTAGTTTCTGTTTATGTTTTTGTACAATACGTGTAAAAGTCTAGTACTCAGCATAATTGGATGTTGCAATGCTGACTTTGCTTGTGTACCAAAATCTGAAGGATACCCCCAGTTCAACTGGAGCTATGAATCATCTGCAAGGCACGATTCTTTACTCATCACCAGCTGGCGAGGGCATGCGTCTAGAGTATCCTTTTTTATAATTGATGCATTTTATTCTATCTATTTATTGGTTTTGTTTTCAAAGGTTTTGCTTAACAAGAGCTCCAGGTATGCGAAATCACGGATGGGAATGCGTAAGAAGTCAAAGTAAATTGCACAGGACAAGGAGACAAATTAGCCATTTGATTGTGCAATTATCTTGACTGTATGCTCATTTATAGTAACTTGGTACCAGGATAGGTTGCGTGAATTCTCAGTATAGCTGTTATCACGTTTTCATTTGCTGTTCATCACTTCATTGAATCAAATATTTCATCTTTTTGACATTAATTTCGACATTTTCATAATGGATAGACATAGAAAGCATGTCAAGGAGGTTCCCTTTGTGTGATGCTTCCTTCTTGTTCCTGCGTGTTGCAAACGATACAACAAAATTAATGGAGGATAGCAATAAAAATAAGGAATGAAAAGAAAGCCAGAACGTCTTATTTCTGCTATAAATAATTCATTTGCCGGGTCAAGATTAACTGAGAATTACAGTCCAAATTCAGGCTTATAACTATATAAGTTATATTTGCGAGGGTTATAGAAATAATTCCTCTTTTTTTCCCATGATCTAATTACACAATGGGAGCAAGCGTTTTGCCTCCTTCCTTTTTCAACATTTGAATCTGTAATGGATGGAATTTGCTCAATAGGAAGGGAAATGCTTGTACGGTAAGGTAATGTGGAGAAAATTGGTTTTTATTTATTCTTCAATCAATAAGTAAAAATAATGTTACCTCTTAACATTATTTATCCCACCATCTATCACTTTCACGTGTAAATGTGTAATCGATCTCATTATGTCTTTTAAAAATTTAAAGGCTTCATCATTTTCTCACACGTTACCAAAAGCCTTGGGAAATAGGAAATTATATGTATGAAGTGAGTGGGGGGCCTAAAATATGATTTATCAAAGGTCACCATTTGAGGTTGTGAAAATAGTGGCACAGGCAAAGCCTTATTATATAAATAAATAATATATTAATTGGGATGCAACATGCAACAGATCCATAAGATACCTCCCTTCCAATACATAATACATAGACCTGTAATATATATATTAAAACTCCAATTATATTAATCATTCATTTTATAAAACTTTTTATGAAAATTTGAAATAATTATAATAATAAAAAGTTAGTCACATTTTTTCATAACTTTTTTTTAAAAATAGTTTATATTAATATATGCCTTAAAACATGTCAGTAAACGTGATTGGACCCGCATGTTACTACCTCGGCAAATTTGCTTCATTGCTAAATGACATGCGTGAATTTACACGAATAGAAAATTACTATATGCATCGCATGGTCCAATACTTGCGAGTGTTGGTTTTTTTGGAGAGTAGTCGTGTGTGTTTGATGTGACTTGTGTTGTGTGTTAAACTACAAACTACTGTTTTTTTTTTTTTCTATTTATGAGGGAACACAAGTCCACCAACAAATAACAGAAACAAAGAAAAAAAAAAGTCAAGTCTCTTAAAATCTTTATCTAGCTAATATCCTATATATGTGTTAACCACGAAAGTTCCTGGAATATGTATCAGCTTTACTAAACCTTATTGTAAAACATGGATTCAATGTATATGAACAATTTTAAGAGTTAACTTTAATATGACAAGGAGTTGACTACAATTAAGTCTATGTATTCACCTAAATTTGACTTTAAACTCCTCATTGGCCGGTCATGTTTATCTCTCTGTGTCTCTCTGGTCATCCTGAAAATAATGTCTAAAGGCCTCGATCCCAATATTTCCACACAATTCAATGACTTCTTTCTAGTCAGTACTCTCACACGACTCTTTCTATTAATAATCAATCAATTGACATGTGGTCTCATCATTAGGTTCAATGTTGATAATTATTGATCTTATCCTTTTTTGCAACTATGCAAATTGTGTACAAGTCAAAGTGCTTTTAAAACTTAAAAAAGGTTTTCTTCATTTTGGTCTAGTTATAGCAGCTTCTCCCATAGTACATTGTTCACGTCGTAATTAAACAACCATTGCATGCTTCATCATGGCACAAAATGTGGTTCATAAAACAATTGATTTGCTCAATCCACCGGACCTTAAACGTGTGTCACGAAACTTGTCCTTTGTTGCACGTGCTTTTATGTTTTTTTTTTTCTTTCTTTCTTTATTTAGTTCTTTCATTGCCCATTTCATGTTGAATCTGAATATATAAAAGATGTACTAACTCAGATATGAATAGAATTTTGATAGGGGATAATTTTAAATTCATAGATTGTATCGATTGAGATTTGAGAGGCCAATGCGTCTTGTGGAAAGCCAAAAAAGAAAGAAAAAAAAAATTGAAACTCTTTTTAATTTTTAATCCTTTGATAGTCACTAGGATTATCAAAGGACATGATCATCTGGCATCTGGCGATATTAATTCTTGTTAACTATATGGACGATAAAGAGAACAATTTGTTTCTGACCTGTTCTCCAAAAAAAAAAAAAAAAAAAAAAGAGAACAATTTGTCAATTTCAGCCATTATTATGTCCTTGTTTGATTGATTTAGTATATTAGGTATGGCTAAGGTGACTTTCCATAACAAATTTTAGTTACATCAATTTCATCACAACTTTTTTTTTTCATAATTTATAGACTAAATTATACTGCTCCCTCTGTTGTTTGTCCTCTTTTCTATTTTGGAATGTCCCAAAATATTGTCCTGTTTCTAAAAGTAAAAGTCATTAATTTACTAATGTTCCTATTATACCCTTACTTTATTTTCAAAACTATTTGAAAATAAAACTAACAAACATTTTTAAAAATCAATCAAATTGGGGCATCTTTTTAGTTTCCTCATTAAGAATAACTCTTTTTTTTTTTTAAAGTTGATAAATTTATTTAAGGGTAGTTTTGTAAACTTATATATTTTTATAAGGTAAACAAGACAATAAATGATATTTCTTTAAAAAGTTTGACTTTTCAAACAGGACAAACAAATTGAGACGGAGGGAGTAATTTGTATTTGTTTTTATTTTGGTTCCTCAAGTTTGAGGTGTTTTGCCGAGCCTACGTAGGCTTGTCACCAAGTAGGACATTAAAGTGATTGAATCTATGTATGAATTTCTAAGTTAGTATTACTAAACTGGCATGGTGGGATTTACCTTGTGTTAGTATTGTTGAGACCCAAAGTCCCCTGATCCTATTAACTAAGAGCACTAGCATTGCCATTAGGGGTGTAAAAACCTCCCAGTTGCTATTTTAGCAACTAAACTCTTAAAAGTAAGCTTCATCCGAGTATGTGAATCCAAAAAATATCCATCCTAGCTACAGTAAGGTTGCATATTTGCAAGCTTACTATTCATGATAAAGTAACGTTTGAAGATGAAAAATATGTGTTTTTTTACATCTTCCATTGCTAATGCTCTAAATGGTCAAACCCTCTACACGGGTGGGTAACATCCACAAGTTTGAGGTGTTTTATTGTTTGTCCACCAAATTTGATTTTACTTTGCAAATGGCCATTTCTCCATTTATATTGACTTGTAACTAGTTTGGCCATCAAGTTAACCCAAAAAACATTCTCAAAATAAATAAAAAAAGTTAACCCAAAAAATAAAAAATAAAAATCATATAATAAAATAAAATTAAGTGATGAGTAGGCGATTCTCAAAAAAAAAAAAAAAAAAAAAAGTGATGAGTAGGCGTGGAAGAAATTGCCCCATTCCTTACCATTTATTACCCTTTGAACAAACAGATAATCAGATCTCATTGTCAAATATTTTGACTTGCTTTTCTTAATTAAACATATTCTTACTTTTCTTCCCTCTTTAATTGTTGTCTTTTTCCCGTACATGCATCAGACAAGGTGAATAGCACTATGTTTTTCAGTTTAATTTTATGTGGTTCTGGTGCCTCCTCATCTACTAGATACGACCGGAAGTGTCCACAGAAATATGTGCATGCATTTAATGAAGAAGAACGAAAAGTCCAATAGCAAATCACAAAGGAATTTCTTTCTTTAGTTTCCAACTTTCCATAGCCAAGCATTCACATTCGTAAATGCCAAAATTTAAATTTTTTAAAAAAAAAATTTGCATTGCAAAAGAGTTTATTCTATATTCTTTTTGTTGGATTAAAATAATTGGGGTGGAATAAAATAATGGTATTTAATATATAAATAATGCTACAATGGAGCAATAGCTAGGCTTGGGGCCTCAAAAATTTAAAAAATTCTTTTATATTATGTATAAGTAATAAAAAATTTAAATACTTAGCTACAAAAATTGAAGTTGGTCCTCCCAAATATTCGAGTTAGTCCAGTGATGTTCTTCAAAACCAATAGAATTTGTCAATCGGTCTAGTAGTTATAGAGACAATGTAGTTTTTGTTTTATCAAATTCGTTTTTTATACATATTTGATATCAAACTAGATAGCTTTTGTGTACTCATTGGAGTTTGAAAGATGATAAGTTCCTTTAAAAAATTATCTTGCAAATATACATATGTGAAAGTTGATAACTTTACATACAATATATATAAATTATGACCTACTCTAGTATCAAAATATTAATGTTTATATGTGTATGTGCGTTTACGCATGTGTACGTGCAAGTTAAATTTGAACTTATATAAAGAATAAAATAAGTTATCTAACAGTACATCTACATGAAAAAACTTATGAGTGACAAAAGTACAAGTTTTGACATCACAAAGGTTAGAGAATAAGAAAGTGATAGCAAGAATATAAAAAGGACACAAGATATATGTGGAAACCCTAAGAAAGGGATGAAAAACCACGGTTTGAGCAAGAATGAACATTCTTGCTTTATTTGGCTTTGTATTATGTGAAAAGAAGAGGCAACTCTTGTACAATAAGGGTATTCTTCCTTAAAAGAGAGAACTTGTTTTCTACCTTCTTATCTTATCAACTTTCTACTCTCTTCTCAAAAGATCTACTTGAGTTCTTACCCTAAAAATCCAGCTGCATGTTCCTCTTATAATCTAAGGAATATGGCTAAGTATAAAGACAGGTGTCAAGTCATCATTTTCTTATTTTGAACATTTTCACAGCTGTGGTATTATCTAGTGACTAGAGGAAAGAGAATGCGCCAACGTGGCATTGTGGCCTGCGGGTAGGTGACTTTGCCATTGCTTGGGAAACAACTCTTGGACAATGAGAGGAACATCAGGAGTAAGGTTCTCATACCCGGACCGGACCGGGAGGTCAGACTGTGAAAACTGGGAACTAGATTGAAATCCAGTTTTTTAAGCATAGAGAACCGGGCATATGTGGCAATTCCGTGAACCCCTCAAATCGGGGTTGGACCGCACGAACCGGTGGCAAGAACCGTGCAGTCCAACCCCTTAGCAATTTTTTTTATTTTTTATTTTTATAAAAACAACTTAACACAATTTTATTCTACTTAATTAAATTATTCATCTCTTACAAGGAATAAAAAAAAATTATAATTAAAATCCTTCAAAGATATTCAACTTTACTTCAAAAATTAATCATAAATTTTAATGTTTTCATGATTATTATTTTATTTTATTAACTTTCTTATTTAATTATTAAATATATGCTTGAAAATCATTAAATTTCCCTCACATATATAGATATATTAGTCAATTTTGCTAGTTTTATAAATTTAATATCTATATTTAGGCTTTAATTAATTATTAAATTAATTATGATGTCATCACGGTTCGACCTCAAAAACCTTGAACCTCTCCCTTTTACGGTTCAATGAACAGTCCAGGTCTGAAAATCTTGATCAGGAGTACTGTAAATAATACACGTGTCTCTGAAGTGGTTCAACATGCATTCAACCAATAAAGGGTGTTCTCATAGCTGATGACCTTAGAAAGTCACTATCTCCCTTTTTGTGGGTGCTTGAGTACCATGTTAGGTGCATATCTTACTTCCTTCTCAAGGCAGTCACACCCTTAGCACGGACCAAGGATAGGATTTTGTAGCCAACACTTGCTCTTCCTTTGCTCACAGCCACTCCACGTGTAGGGTTCAAATTCAACCACATATACATTCCTCCATGTCTTGCTTGGTGTAATGTACAACATGTGTGTGACGGTTTATCTTGAGTTGTGACTACTATATTAGTAACAAAATTTGGCCCCCTGAAACAAAAAATCCTAGCTCCACCCCTGGCTACAATAGACCTTTACTTTTGGATGTTAATTATGTTACTGTAGTAAAATGCAAAATTCTCAACAGTGATAAAACACCAAATGTATGTTTTTTTTTTTTTTTGTTTTTTTTTTTAGTATTAAATACCATGGTAACATGTAAAATAGATAAAAACACAAAATAGAGCAATTTGGGAATGCTCTTAGGTCTGTATGCTACTCATTGTCATACATCAATACCTAATTCTGGCATCAAATTATCAATATATCTATCTATAATCTATATATATATAGAGAGAGAGATATATATATTTGAAATTATTTAAATTTTGGTTAGCTCCATATAATTGTAGGCGACTTCACAATTTTACATGTCATTATTATACTATATATTTTTTAACTGAATTTAAATCCTACTCTATATTTTAACCCTTCATATGAATCTTGGTGCATCATATTTTCTTTAATTGAGTATATAGTTTCATGTACAAACACAATTATAAAAAATGTCTAACAATAGAATATAAAGTTCCATACTTCCATAACAAATATTGTCATAAAAAAATATATATTAAGAGTTACTATAATTATCAAATTTTATATTTAAACAAAAAGAAGAAAAATTGTATTGTATTAAACTTACAGACTAGTTATTTGATATAAACACATGCTATCTAGAGCATTCAAATTTTATTTCTTTTTATAGCAAGTGGATGCTTTTTCAATTATGTTAGGGATACAACAAATTCATAATTTCCCAAATCACCTTATTAACTCACACATGACTATCCTCTCATAAAATAAAATGAAAAATAAAAATAAAAAAGAAAAACTCATACATGACTCACCACAATATGTAATTTTAATTTTTTCCATATATAAGGTGATAGGCTAATTTGAGATAATTTGAGAAAGTTATGAATTTTTTTCATGTCCCATAAGGATTCTTCTTTTTCTATAATTTTTTTTTTAAAAGCTGAAAATAACACGTGGATTCTGCCCTAGGCCAATTTGTTGTGATGATTAATCCAGTACTCCTACATTTTAGCCAAATGAACCAAAAATTGTTAGATTTCCAAGAAGCCATTAGACCCTATAAATAGAAATGATAGGTTATAGTAACTCATAATCAATATAATTATGACAGTGTTGGCCCAATTTGTTATGATGATTAATCCAGTACTCCTATATTTTAGCCAAATGAACCAAAATTTGTTTGATTTCCAAGAAGCCATGAGACCCTATAAATAGAAATCAGGCTATAGTAACTCATTTTCTCTCCAAAAAAAAGAGAGAAAAGGTTATAGTAACTCATAAATCATAATCAATATATATAATTATGACAATGTTGGGTCTCAAAATTATTCCTTGCTCCTAACGAGACAGAGATTAAAGATAAATCATCATAAATGTGAGTTTTTTTTTTTTTTTTTTTTTGTGATCCATGCATTTCCTTTCCTTTATCCCGTAGCTAACACAAGTTATTTCATATTTGTGGAATCTATGGATTGGTTAGGTTCATCATAAGATATTTCTTTACAATAAAAAATTAAAAATATGTCATGAAACCATTTATTTAAAAAAGAAAAAGAAAAAAAGAACTAGAAGTGGTTGAGGATTAAAAAGAATTACAGTTTTGTCCAATTATTTTCCTTTGATTCATCGATTGGTAGTAGTAGTAGATTATGTAATGGGATTTGCCCTAGGCTTGAGAAACCCCTCATTTGTCATTAATAATTTTTTATTATTATTAAGAACATAGACGGAGAGACTGCTTCACGTGAGAGCACCAAAAATAATTAATCCTATTATTTACCACAATGATGATAAGTTATAAACTTACCATTAGGTGAAGAGACATGGTAATAATCTTTAACCTCTATTCGATGCCAAAAGAAATGTATTTCATTTTGTCAAAAAAAAAAAAAATGTTTAAGAGTTAAAAAAAAAAAAAATCGTAAGTATAAATAATTGAAAAATATTATGTGCATAATATTTCACAATATTTTTACAAAAAATTTTAAGTGATAAGTTATTATTGATGAGAAAAAAGTAATTCAAATTATAAATTCAAATTAAAAATAATAATAATTTACCATTTATAATTTATTGTTAAAATAATATTATTTTACCTATTTTCTAAATAACATTGCCGTCTCTTAAAATGATAAGCGGCACCCCAGCTGACAAAGTGGCCCACAAAAAACGCGAAATGTCAAATCTCTCCCTTAATTGATCACAAGAACACAAAGTTTCATAGGGACAAAAATGGTAATCCATCATATCGTTATTGCGTGGGGGGAAAGTCAATCCTAACGGTATCTATCCACCGACCACCGACCTACCCCTTTGCTTGCTCCGAAAATATAATAATAATAATTTTATATAAACACTTATAAAAGCCTCAAAATTTAATAATAATAAAACAAGATAATATTATTACTAATCCTTTTCCTCAACCTCTGAATTCCACTTCACTTGCCCACAAAAGACAATACACATCACACCACCAATGATGCCACCAAGAAAATAATATTCTTATAAAAAAAATATTATTATTATCATTATAATGATTAATATAATATTGTTACTTTTGCTATAAATAAACATATATAATAATAATAATAAAATCTAAACCAATTGCTTTTATGGGCAAACGGTGGCCGAAAACAAAAACTCACACCCATGTCAGATATGCAATAATGTTATACATAACTTTGACTTGATATAGAAATCGAACCAAATTCCTCTCTAAGACATTTGGCAAGAGCTAGCCCAAACAAAAAAGCCCACCTCACATTTCATATTGTCCATTAATTTATCACGGCCTAGCTTAGATTTACGTCATGACAAATAGGGAAACATAAGCCTAAAAAAAAAATCAGAGAGATTTTGTCGGTGAATTTGTTTTTTAGTTTTAAGTTTTAACTATTTGAATTTATAAAAGTTGAAAAGAAAATAAAAGAAAGATAAAAACAACGTGGAGTCTTACCCAGATGACAGGTTTTAGTGGCCAAGTAGCATGGACGAAACAAAAGCCTCCCTCTCTCTCTAAAAAAAAGCTCTAGCTTCTCTAACTCATGGTTCCTGTATTTTCATGAAGCTTCACCCAGTCTCACAGTCTCACAGTCACAGCAGTCAGAGTCGGTAATTCTATAATTTACAGAGAGTTCTAGAGAGAGAGAGAGAGAGAGATGGAGAGGGGTGGAGGAGAGAGAGAGGCGAACAGGAAGAGAGGGTTTGAGAGCGAGAGAGAGCGACCGTACAAGGGGATAAGGATGAGGAAGTGGGGGAAGTGGGTGGCTGAGATTAGAGAACCCAATAAGCGTTCGAGGATTTGGCTCGGCTCTTACTCTTCCCCCGTGGCGGCGGCTCGAGCTTACGACACGGCGGTGTTCTATCTCAGAGGCCCATCGGCCCGACTCAATTTCCCTGAGCTTTTAGCCGGTGAAGCCGGCTGCGGCGGCGGCGAAGACATGTCCGCCGATTCGATAAGAAAGAAGGCCACCGAAGTCGGCGCACAAGTCGATGCTGTTGAAACCGCTCTACATCATCCTCATCCTCATCATCAACATCAGCAACAACAACATCGTCCTTCGACAGCTAAGACGGAGTTCAAGACTACATGTGGTAGATTCGTGGACTTGAATAAGGTACCTGACCCGGAGAATTCAGATGGGGAGTGGGAGAGGAACTAGATTGAAAAGAAAAATATCTTTAGCTTTCGGTTTTTTTTTTTCCTATGTTTCTTTCTGGTACAGTACTTCGTACTTGAATTTGAAGGTGGTTGTCGCTAACATGCGCCAGGGAGGTATGTCACTGACGGCTCAAATGATGAGGCTCTCTCTCTGTGTCCTGTTTTTCGTGTACTTTACCTTCAGTTTTAGTTTTTTTTCTTTTTTTTTTTTAGCTTTTTTTTTTTTTTTAATTTAACCAAAGAAATTTTGGCATTGTAAAAATTATAAATGTTATATTAGCTAGTTATCAGTAGATTTGGGTTTTTTTTTTTCTTTTCTTTAATTTGATGCCTCGGAATTTGACCTAAACTGCTAAATTAGAAATATCAGCCATTTTGTTTAATTTCTTAAGCGAGATATTAGGAAGTATCAGTTAAATTATACAGTTTTGAGGTATTTATTGTTCGTTTGTTTAATTTCTCGGTGTTGGAATTTTCATTTTTCTTTTGCTATTTCGATGCTGTGTGAAAAGTAATTAGCAAGGGAAAATTGAGGTTGAATTGAGACAGAAGGTTGGTTTAATTATGGAAGAGGATAGAAAGAGAGAGGAGTGGAGTGTGAGAGAGAGAGAGAGAGAGAGAGAAAACAAGTGGAGAATGGGAACAGCGGTGGCCTACATACATCACACAGCAGTTGGGCGCAAAGAGCCATGCTATGCTAACCACTAAAGTTTCATATAACTACTAAAGTGATAAGATTTTATGAGTTAGGTATTTTCTGGTTTTGCACTATCGCTGATTATGAGCTGTGGGGCACCTGCGGCTGAGAGAGAGAGAGAAAGAGAAAGAAATAGCTGGGGCTTGTGGGGGTGGTGTGGTTGTGATGATGGATGCACAGCTTGGTCGGTGTTGTCTTCACTCTCTTCTTTCGTACCTGAGAATTTTTGCAAAACTCGTGTGGGTCAAATCACCCCCTAAATATCTCTTTCTCTCTTTCTCTCTAAACAAAGAAAAAATTAGCAAAGCTAGCTAATACTTAGGAGGCTACACCCAGATCTGATGGAAAGTTTTTGACTTATGCTTTAGCTGTTATCCATGTATAGTTGACGATTTCTATGCGTTTTCTAGTACAAGACAAAGGTTTTAGTCCACAATTAGCGGGTGATTAAACTGCTTTTTAGACATGTCATATATATTATTATACATTTTTTGATGTCATCATTGGAAACTGTGAAATGGTATGGACTGGGGAGATATTTTAGTTTTGTTGAAACGAAAGTCATGATCCAAATACTATTGGGGAGGGTTCGATACCTATAATAAGCTATAAACCGTCTTAATAACTTAGTATTATAGAGAGTTTGGGTTTAGCAAAAAAACAATAAAACGTACTTCTATCTTAGACAGTTGCCCATTGTGTCCGGTTTGTTTGTGGGGAGTATCTGGTTCCCAAATTCTCTTCTCCCATTTTTGTCTGCAATGGATATTTGAACAAGGATTTGGATAGGTATTGGAGCCGGTGCAATTCATCTGTCCCCATGTATAAATATTTTAATCATTTTTAGCTTTTTAGCTTTTTTATTAATCATATTTTTTATTCAAGAATTGAAATTGAAAGTTGTTTTTTTAAACTCTCAATCTCAACCCTCTATTACATCAAGTAAGGTATTGCACCTGATTTTAATCTTTTCAACAACACTTTTTATCTTTTTTTAAAAAAATATATATAAATTTTAGTACATTAATTGAAGTATTTTCTTTTATTGATTAACTTTCTTTTAATACATCTCAATTTTGAAAATAAATTTAAAATAATATAAGAAAATTTTCATGTTTGAGAAAACATTGAATATTTATTTGATTTTTCTCTCAATTAAATACAAGACAAAAAAAAAAAAAAAAGTGAGGGTTTTATGGATTTATACCTAGACAATAACCAATTTAACAAAATAGGTATGAGATATATATATATATATATTTTTTTTTTGAGAAAAGGTATGAGATATATTTTGTTTTACATTTTAAAGTATTGTATTAATTTTTGTATTCTACCATAGGATTAAATATAGGCCTTCTTATCATTCAAAAAAAATATATATATATAGGCCTTCTTATATTAGAGGATATTAAGCAAATGCTCAAGTGGCTTGGTGGAAGAACCGCCATTAATGGCAATGCCTTAATGATTTTAGTACACCACATTCATGCTTCCTTGTAAGGGTGTATACAGTCGAATTAAGTCTTAGGATAATAAAATTATCTTTGGCATGCCTAAGGGGAGAGATAGAGAGGGCCAAACAAATGTCGTTTGACTAGAAATAGGGAGAGGAGGGAGACCCTTTGGTAATCAGGGTTTGCTGAAACGAAATTAAAGATATAAAGTGAAGTTATATTTGTCATTTACATTTTTTAAGGTTAATTACAAATTGCACCTTCTAATTTTGTCTAAAGTTCATTCAATTCAGTCATTGAATTTTACTTTTGTTCAATTTAGTCTTTTATGTTTTAATTTTGTTCAATTCTATCCTCCTATCAACTTTCATTAGAAAATTGTCATTAAGTGTCCCAAAACGAGACCCAAAAATGACGTTTTAAGGGTTATTGACGGCGCAATTTTAACAATGATTGATGAGATGACTAAATTGAATAAAATTAAAATTTAAAGGACTAAATTGAATTTTGACAAATTTAAAAGGATGAATGTTATTTAGCCTTCTTTTAATTATATAAATAATAAATTAAATACTTTGAAAATATTGGTAAAATACTTAAGTCGAGTTTGAGTTGGAAGGAGCTAATACCCACCTCGTCCCAAACCCATAAGGGTTGGGGGAAAAAACCCAAAAAAACAAACAAAGTTCACTCTTGAATCTTGAACAGCTTGGGGAAAGCTAGTCCTCATTCAGGGCTAGATGGGTCGGGCTGTTGAGCTGAAACACCATCCCAGCCGAAGACTTCGGACAATCTCATCATCTTCATGTCCTACGCCCCTTTTCTCCTTTTGGTTCAAAAAAGAAACGGCAATTAAGGACCAAATCAAACCACTTCTACAAGCTACTCAACCACCATACCTTCCAAAATATTTATAAAAAAAAAATACAATACTCGAAAATACTCTGAAGATATATAGTAATGTTGTACTAATAATGGGTTTGACTGTGGATTCAATTAATAGGATCTACTATTATGTGAAATAAATAAAAAAAAGTAAAACATTATTATACTCTCATACTAGTGGGTTCCAATTAAGTCAACTAGTAAAATCTTTTATCATCGAGTTAGAGATTTGAAGTCCAAATCCCGCCTATACTAAGAATCAATTAGTATCTTGACCTGATAATAAAGAGCAATTATCAAAGAATGGGTGCTATAAATTGAAATTCTATCACATATAAAATATATAATAATAATCATAACCCTCATACTGTATAATTACTCCTAAAATACTCCATTGCAAGGACTTACCAGTGCGCATTGGTTATCTGTTTAAATACCCAGTACAGTAGCTTTCATAAAGTCAGGTATTAACTCCAGTATTTAATAGCATTATTCCACGCCATCCACCAATGGGTGGTCT
This sequence comes from Notholithocarpus densiflorus, assembly GCA_030021035.2. NCBI lineage: Eukaryota > Viridiplantae > Streptophyta > Magnoliopsida > Fagales > Fagaceae > Notholithocarpus > Notholithocarpus densiflorus. The sequence goes on along the minus strand of JARYZH020000080.1, from coordinate 1,881,072 downwards.
AGAATGATGTTCGCCTTTATTATACTCAAAGCATAGCAGATTCACAATATTCCATTATAATAGCCTCTCTTTTGTTGTTTCTTTCTCATTTTTCCCCTTTTTTTTGTTGGATGGAGAAGGTTGGAATGGAGGAGATAGTATTGCGTAACGGTTACATGAAACCGATCTTTAAGCTAATTCTCCTTAATGGAGAGATTGAGGAGAATTATTGGAAACTAACTGGCTTTGGTCATGGATGCTACTCAATTTTACAAAGAACACTCACATTGATGTCTCATACATACATATGCCAAAATTGTTCATAGAAGGAAGCTGAGATCCTCTGACCTCTCTCTCTTTATACTCTCAGCGCTTGCAGGAATTGATTGTTCCCTGCTTGCCAATTTGGACCGCCTCAAATCCACATGGCAATGTCTGGATATTATGCTTTTTCGCTAGCACGTTTTATTTGAAGGGCAGCTCTAACAACATTTCCTCTAGTGATAATCCCAACCTTCAAGTTATAATTTATAACTAATTAAGAACCAGAAGAAGCAAAACCAATAAAAAGAGAGAGAGAATGGATGGGAAGTCACTTACCAGCTTACCATCAGCATCTACAACTGGAAGTCGACGATATTTTGTCTCAAGCAATATCCTACATTAAATATGCCAATTCAGAAATGTCATCTTTTAGCTGCAGGTACTCAGGATTGCATGTGGAACTCATGGAATAAGCAGTAGTAGAGGGAAAAAGAGGATAGAAAGAACACTGGAAAAAGAAGAGGAATTAAATAACCTAGCAGCATCCTCAAGATTAGAGGTTTCACGAACAACAACTGGGGCTGGCGTCATCAGATCACCAACCACCTTCCCATTGGTTTTACTGAGCAATTTCTGTACCTCATTAAAAGTCTGCAATAGCATATGCAATTGGAGAATTACATAGTTGGACAATCTAACAATTGGGGGGGGTGGGGGGGGGTGAGGGAAGGAAAAAGCCAAAAAGGAACTCATTCAAGACCGTAAAGTTTCTCTGTTTGCTAGTTAACAATTAGGCTGTCCACCCTAGTATATGGTTCTATAATCAACACCTTAATTCAAGGTAAACTTGCAACCATTACTCCATCTAAAATCAGTGTTAAAATCAACAAACTTGTGGGCTGATTACAAATTAATGAGAAGTAATATGTTAATTTTGACATATTAGTTTACTCCACCATCCATCAAGCCCACTAATTTGCTAAATTTGACTCTATTGAATGATGAGATAGACATCTGCAAACAAATCTCAAATTAGGTTGTCAATTAAAAAAAATGTAGTTTGAGGTGGACATTGCAAATGAACCTACAGTTTAAGGTGGATAACAGCAAAGTAATCCTAACAATTAGAAATAATACACAACCAAAACATTCTTCCTTCCCGGTCTTATCAGTGCGTTGATTGTGTTAATGCATTTCTTTAACAAGGTCACTAGATCATGATGCTTCACCACACTGCTCTAAACAACAGGAAAGCACAGACTTGAGACATTATGTTATCATTGCAACCCTATCTTTTGATAATGAGATGCAGCTCTCAACTTACAGAGTTTCTTTATCAGGTTCCTTCTACACTACAAAGCCCTTTAAAGCTATTTATTATGTTTCCTTAATCATTCTCATGACTGACAGCACTACAAATAATCTAACAGAATCAAGCGACTTGAGGACTCACTACAGCAGAGGGACTAGACAAATTAGGCACAGAAAGAGCTTTAGTCAATTTGCAGAGAGAGAGTGTGTGTTTTAAACGTCACTGAATCTTCAGGGAAAGACAATCTGAAATGGAACTTTTGCTACAAAAAAACCACATGATCTAGCCGTAGTAAGGAGGAATGACTTTATTCAAGTCAACCGCCCCCAAAAGACTTTAGGAAACCCAAAAATAAGGTGGCACATGGCTAGAAAAGGCGTGGATGTAGCAGATGATTAAAGCAGCGATCATATAGATACCCTAAATAGTCAACATTTTATATATATTAGTAAACCTAAATAGTAACATATAAGACACTATTTGAATTACAAAATGTTTTGTTTATTCAGGTCAGACCCACATCAATGAAATACTCCACCCCCTTTTTCTAAAAGTTTACAGGAAAAAGTGATGGAAAGAAGACCAAAACAGAACCTCAAGTCCTCAACATCTCAATGCCAGAAGTAGCCAGGGTAGCAGGTGTGACGGAGGCACCCTTGTCCGTCACTTTCACATTTTTGGTCCCAAGGTTGGATAGAAGTCTAGAAGGAAAAAAGTGATGGAAAGAAGACCAAAACAGAATCTCAACTAATCCAACCCTAGAATCAACCCTACAGAGTTCCCTGTTAGGTAGTTCTCTACTGGTCTGGTTGCATGGTCAGGGGCCTTACTGCCATCAGGTCAATAATGTCATCTGATTTAGCAATGCCTGTGCTGCAAGTCAATTTTTCTTTTACCCCTAAATTCTGCCACTATTTTTCCAATTTTCCTGCCCTCATGATTCTATTTAACAAAAAGCAAATTCTTGAGAATTCTCTTTGTCTTATGGAACATTTAGCAAATCGGCAAAACCCCCTGGTCTTTAATTGCCTCTATCAAGATATGCAAAAGACAATAATAGTTCTGCAGAGCTAATATTCATCAACCTTTAATCTTTACCCAATGTAAAGATTGATTTTATGAATGCTAATTATAAACAATATGATATAAATGTAAAAAACATGGATAATCATGAAAAGAGAGTTTATTTTAGAGAAATAAAGTTTCTCACATACTTTCCAAGTGCTGTCAACTTCAGGAAACATGCTAGTGTCACTTCGTGTGCCACCTAATTAGAATATTGGAAACTTTTCCATCATGTAAGAAATCAATAAAAATCGGTGTACACACAAAATTTTCAGTTTCAGGACTGTACAGAGTTCATTCAAAAGGTAAGATGTAGCTTGAAATTTTGAATTTACCAGATATGGAGTCCAATGCTAAGAGGTCATAATCTGAAACTAGCCCAACCTGCAACCAAAGAGAACCTTGCAAAATCATTCCCACAATATATTGTACTAACACAATGGAACCTCTTCAGGTCACTTATATAATGTGAATTTGCAAAAATGACCTAATGGCGGCGTAAATAGAAGTCAGGGTGTTCATGAACACCCTGACTTGCCCAAAACAAATTATACTTGCGAAAAAAATGTATATACATAATTATTTTTATATAAAGCTATCCTGACTTGAGAATCTGAAGAAATTGGGTTCAACAAAAATAAGAGTAATACTCACAAAGAGAATCTTGGCCCCCCAAACATAATTCTTAACCCATTAAACAACAACAAATGAACAAAATACTCAAAAAAAGCTCATTCAAAATAAAAACCCCTAATCATTCAGATTTGTTACTCGTTCAACCCATTTCATAAAAAAATCATGTCTAATTTCATTTTTCCTAAATAGGGTATCAAGAGAGATAATGCGGCTATGACTTCTCCTCAGCAGCACTGCCAGCTTTGCTCTCTTGGGCTTTACAGTCACAGCTTCTCTCTCTCTCTCTCTCTCTCTCTCTCTCTCTCTCTCTCTCTCTCTCTCTCTCTCTCTCCATTTTTATCTTCTCCATCATCACTTCAGACTCTAATTTTATTAATCTCATCTCAGCATTCTTAGTTTTTGCGTTTTAATTTTATTAGTAGAAGGAAATTGTAAAACTTCAAGTATTTGCGGTTTTTTTTTTTATGTCAATATATTTAAATTCTCTCTATTAAATTTTGTATAATTTAAGTTTCTTAATGAATACCCTAGAAAAAATTCCTAAAGCCACCACTGAGAAAGCCAACAAGGAGAAGTCAAGAAACTGAAATTAGCTATGGAAAGATGTGAAAACTTCTAGAAAAGAAAATGCATGATTATAGCTACAAAAGCAATAGAGGATTTAAACAATAATCTGGAGTCTGGATATTTGTTTCAGCACAGCCAGCAGTTGTGTCACTATGCTGAACTAATTAAGGTGAAGCCCCTAATCCCAATGAAGCTAAGCTATTATTTTCAGTAGTTCACAAGCTCTATTTCATTGTTACTTTCAAAGACATGAGCTGGCCACTGACCCTCAGATTTGGGGTCCACTGGGAACAATTTCAATACCTAATCCTGGTACATAACTGATAATGTTCTCAGTAATTAAGAGATAGTGATGTATGAAACTATTACAAATTAGTAAGAAGTTGTTAAGCCTGATATTGGACTTAAATCATATATAATCCACGAATCAGGAAACTGATTATATCCAAAGACTGAAATATACTAACAAATTTCTGCCAAGCCAATAAAAGAACAGCGGGACTCACAAAGCAGCGTATGCAAATCTTACCAATTTCCAGTTGTCATCAATGACAGGAAAACCAGTGATTCTGTTTTCCACAAGAGCTTCCAGTGCTGTTGGCAGAAAGGCTGATGCATTAGGGAATCAAAACTATACAACACAGTCTGAGATGAAACCCAAGTATAACAACTACCTTCATCCACAGTTGTTGTAGGCTTTACCACATGCAAATCTTCCTTTCTTGTCATAAAATCACCAACAGTGTATACTCCATTTCTTGGCTGCAAGTTAAGAAGTCAGTGCGACAAACAATAAGATATGGAAATAATACTCCTTTTTTTTTATAAGCAATAAAACTTTATTGCTGAAAACTTAAGAGCAACAAGCAATCCTTCTTAGCACACAACACAGGTAGTATACCAAGGAAGGATAGGAAAGGAAATTATACTCCTTAAATGGATCTTGATTGAGTATTTGTTACTTCTTTTGTGTATATATAGATTTAGTACTTCACGATTAATTAAGGGAAAGGAAAAGAAAATAACATTTGTCCACTACAAATCAATCTGGATTCAAAACAAGATGCATACCACTCCAACACCCCCAACCTGGCAAGAAAATCATTGGCTGCAAATGGATTTACAAAATCAAATACAATTCAGATGATTCTGGGGGGAAACCACCACCACACCTCCCCACGCACATGTGCGCGCACACACACAGACTATGAGAGAGATCACATGACTAAATAAAGCATGTTAGTATTCACGTCCCTAACTTAAAATATATATCAACTATTTTCTGAACTTATTTATATATATTCTATATGATCAGTCTTGTCAATAATTTGCGCAATAGCTAACAAAATCCTGTCAACATTTGTTTCAAAAAATATTTTTTGGAAAGGCAAGTACATAATTTCATTAAGAAAGCAAAAGGGGTGATACTCTTGTACACAGGGTGTATACAAAGGTGACCCAAAAGAAAATTTTAACATCTAAACAGTATGAATCAGAATTCAATGCAACTTCTACTAGTTTTATCTTCACCTTCTTACGGTTAACAAACTATTGAATAAGAGCGAATTCTGCAATACTCCAATTCGAATTCCAATAATAAGTTACCAAAGCAGAGACCCTTTGCCATGGCTCTAAACCAGAATTCAAATTTCAAAACTCTAAAACTTATAGTACATTAACAAACATAAAATTTGGTCACAGAGTCATAGAAATGTTAAACAAAACAAATGATAAAGACATTGCCAATCCCCTTCCTATATTAAAAACATCGATCTTAGCTTAAATTAATATCCACTTTCTAAAAGGCAAAGAGTCGTTAATTAATGCAGAAGAAAAAAAAAAAAAAAAACAGTACGAAATTTGACAAACATAAACACACAAATTTAGAAAGATAAACGGAGAAGACAACAACGTACGGGTACCGAATTGGCCGTCAAGGTGCCGCTAGCGGAGACTGAGAAAGAGCTGCGGAGCCCCGAAACAAGTGTCCGCCTGGGACGCGGTGGTACCGGACACGGCAATTGGTAGCTGAATGAACGGAGAGACACGGCGGGGGTGCGGTGGTTTGCGAGGGTTAGAGGAGCTTCGCGGAGAAGAAGAACTGAGTCCATCGTGTCCGGTTCGGATGGAGAGAAATTGTGGACTGCGAAGGTTGGAGAAGCCGAAAACAATATTAATGGCCCCCGTCTTTTTTTATCTTTTCTTTCATCTTCATATGTAAAAGTGCCCAAGCCGACCCAACCTCACTATTTGCATTGGACCACGCATATCGTGAGAGAAAAAATAACATGTGACCGTGTAATAAGATTTTTTTTTTTTAATAAAAAATTTGAGGTTAAATTTCTATTTACACCAAAAATAAGTGGTATCTTATGGCCTGTTTGGAAGTTTAGAGATGGTGGAGAGTAGAGGGGAGGAGAGTAGAGGGGAATGGTTCCCCTCCACCTTATTTGGATGTTTTTAAAATTAATAAGGGGGAAGGGCTAATTACTCACTTCCCCTTGTTTGGATGTTTTAAAAATTAGGATGGAGAGGAGAATAAATAATTAAAATAGACAAATTTACTCCTATTTGAAAATGGACTTGCAACATACATTACTCTATTATTAATTTAGAAATGGTAAATTGGAAAATTTATCTAATCAATAATTTATCTACTCTACTCTCCCTCAAAATCTCTCCAATTTGGGGGAATTAAAAATGAGAGGTTAGAGGTGGTTGAAACCCCTCTAAACTCCTCCCCCTCATTCTTTAAAAAACTTCCAAACAAGATAATTGAATTACTCTCTCTCCCTCTACTCTACTTCCCCTCCTTTTTTAAACTTCCAAACATGTCAGTTTGATGATAAAAAGAACCATCAATAAAATTGGAAGGGTTGAAATTCTATAATTAAAAAAAGAAAGAAAAAAAAAGTCATCAATAGTATCTTGATTTGATGTAAAAAAGAACCATCATTAAAAGCGTAAGGGTTGAAACTCTATAATTTATAAAAAATAAAAAATAAATAAAAATAAAAAAAGTCATTAAAAATAGACCATGCAAACTAGCAAGGTGTTTTGTTTGTTATTGGGCCACAAGGCCCACAACTATTGACATCATTTAGATTTTTAGCTTTTTTTTTTTTTTTATAGGAAATACACAGTTTAGTTACATATATAGTCTCTTTTCAAAAAAAAGTGTAGTCGACTATACTCTATCGATGGGGACAATTACTTTAGCACATAGCACTATTTTACCTCTCACAATCGATCATATTGAAGTTATAGTAAAATTTGTGATACAAAAATTGTGTTATAGAATTTTTGAGGAAACATAAAGACCTTGTCTACCTGTTATCCAAGGGTCTAACACTAAGAGACAAGTAGTTCAATAATATTGCTTACTTTTTTTTGTCTGATGATAAAGAGCTATTATTAGGAGTGGACACCATAAGTTGAAATTCTCTATAAAAAAAAAATACTAAGCTTTAGTAAATCCATTGTCGCCCATTATTTAAACTATCGAAATATCAAAAACAAAAATGTATAGACCATCATTTTATAACTTTTGATTATAATTCTATATAGATTTATTGCAACATCGATAATGGTCACTTGCAAACAAATCACTAACCCTCTTATGCTTAAGTAGATAGATTTTTATTTTTCGATGTTTCAAATGTGTACCAGTGTTGTCACTTGTGGGGACGTGGGCCCAAGTGTATGTTGGGCCTTGGGTCTTGTCTGAGGAGGCACGGTGGACCGATAATAGATCAACAATAAGGAAGGAGCAAGGCCGAGAACCTCACAAGCGAGACAAGGCCGTGAAAGATGGGAGAGGTGGTCCGAGGAGACTTTCTAGGAAGAAGGGGTCAGAAAATGAGCCCTATCATCCAAGGTGACTTTCCAAGAAATTCCATTGATGAAAACACGCCCTATGAACGTGCAGGAGGGAGGGGAGCCAAGAAATATCTAGAAGAAAGCTGCTGCCACCGCATTAAATGCTCTGCAGCTAACTCTCTGGCTGCATTAATGTGGAGAAGGCCCCTGGACAGTGCTGCCTTGGTTGCCCCAACTCACAGAGGGCCTGTGAGGATGTCCGATGGAACAAGCACTCAAGTAGAGGCTTAGATGATCAACAAGTGTAGGGACAAGATTGTGCGAAGGGGACTATATAATGGAAGAGACCCTCCATGAAGTGGGGATCGAAAAAAAGGAAGGAAAAACACTGTAGCACTCTAGAACAAAACTTGTAACCTAACTTGAGTATTAATAGAAGGGAATCAGTCTCCTCAGACTTAGTCGAGGACGATTTTCTCAAGTCTAAACTTGTTCATTTTCATTCTCCTAACATCAAGACCTACCTTATTGATAGACTAATTCACTAAAGCCCATTTCTTCGACCCACTCTCTACAAATTTATTGTTTTGGGCTTTTTGGGCCTAAGTCCATCCATCTTTTGGGCCTAGGATCCGAACCAGGTCCTTACATTACTTATGGAGGACCGTTAATGCGGTATATAACAGTTATAATCGTTGGATTACAAGGTCCTAATTAATATTTAGGTTGATTCGTCTATACTCTATAGGCCTTTTGAAGCTTTTGAGCTGAAGTCTTTTAATGAGCTAGTAGTTGAGCTAAGCAAGTGATAAGGTCTAACCAAGCTGAGCAAATGATGTAAATCATGCATTCCCGAGTCTAACATGTCTAAGAGAATCGTATCGCACGGCATTTTCATAGTTACATAACAGTAGTAATCGCCTATGTATATGGAAAGGGGCAATTTATTGTGTAATGTATGGATGATCACGACCACATTTGCTTTAGTCACATATTTCACAAGGTCTTTTATTTTTTTCAAATTTTCTCATTTGGTACAAGGGTCTAACTTGCTGAAATATTCACTCGTTATTATTTATTCCAGAAATATATTACAGTAATGATGAACGGATCTTCACTTATCGGTGATGACTGATGATGCTTGATGCAAAAGATGATTTTAAAGAACTAAAGTGATTTAGGTGTGTGTGTGTGTGGTGTGATGTATGTATGCTAAAATATATAGAAAATTTGCATAATGAAAATTTGTAGTGTGAGGAAGGAAGCTGAAACTAGGTAACAGAAGGCGGCTCCCTAAGTATGTGAAAAATAATATCTTTTCAATATCACATATCTTGCCTCTTTATAGAAAGAGAGGTAATACGTCTACAACATTTTTACAACAAATTATAGGTGGTTAGTTGTTATTGGTTCAAATTTGAACATAACACTAAGATTACATTTTTGCCCTAACAATAACAACTAGTAACAACCTGTCACTTAGGATTTGTTGTAAAAATGTTGTAAACATAGCATTTCTCTTATAGAAATAAGGGGTTCCCTTGTTTTCAGGTACCAAAAGTTGTACTAAAATAAGAAGTTTAGAGTTTAGAGTTTTATCTAAGTTTTACTAAAGTGCTTATGGTCAAACTTTTCATATTTTTAAAGTATAACTTCATGCATTTGTATGAGTACAATTAAACATAATTATAATTATATTTATATATATATTTTTTTTGATGCACGCATAAGTTTACTCCTTTTTTTTGTTTACTAGGTTTTTAATGGGTTATTTATATTAGACTCTTCATTTTTTGCACCACATTAACTCACCTATAACAATTTTTTTTAACAACAAAAAAAAACTTAGATAGGACATGTGGTGCAAAATTAAAAAAAACAATTGAAATCCAATTTAAAAACTAATTAGAATTTCTCCCAACTTTGGCTTTAATTTTATGTATATATATATATATATATTTGACTTTGACCTTTTCCCTTATTAAGAAGGGCCTTGTTATTAAATGTCATTGGCGTATTTGTTAATATACTGTGAAAGCAAGAAATTAAACCAAGCTTAATGACTTGGCTAAGAACACAATTAATTTAGATTATGAGCTTATAACAATCCGCAATGGGAAGTTTGAACAAGAATCTAGAATTTATCTCATTTTCACACAAGTATGTTCAAAAAGAAAATTCTTATTTATATCTTCCTCCTTTCATTACAATTTTCTACTCTCAATCTTTCAGACTTAGTATTTTCTATCCCCTTTTCATTTTCTCTATCTCTGCCTTAATACGAGTCATCTCCTTCTTTTTTATGTTTTTGTTCTTATCCACTTGGATAACTTCTGGTCTTATCGGGCTCTTCTTTCTTGGTTTTTCATCATGTACTGAGCTTTTTAGGGCTTCTTCTTACTGTTCAGGCATCCACCTTGATAACTTCTGATCTTATCGGGCTTTCCTTTTTTGGTTATTCATCATGGATGGAGACTTTTGGGGTTGTTCTTACTATTCAGGCTTGTCCCTTTGCATTAAACGCGGTGATGCGGGGGTTGTTGTGGAAGTATCTGAAAATCTCAAACAGCTTCCTTGGTGAAGTTGATCTTCTTTGGTACTTACCTCAGTAGTTCAGACACTACATTAAAGCTAGGCTAGGACTTACCTTGGTAGTTCGGACATTACCTCAGAACTAGGCTAGGACTTACTTTGGAAGTTCGGACATTACTTAAGAAGTAGGCTATGAAGGTGACTGGGCCTGATCAATAGTCCGAGGTTCTGTATCTATTGTTAGAATGGGCCGGTCCATGTTGGATTTGTTTCTTGCGATTAGGCCACAACTTGAAATGGGCCCAATATTTATCCTATTATAATAAGGCCCAATGTTTACCCCACTACATATACTATTTTAGGAAAAAATTTATAGCATTTTTATGAGAAATATAATAAGTTGTCAACAAAATCAGTTTAGTACTTTTTTTATTTTATTATAAAGAGTTTCTAAAATTATCACATAAACCAATGTCTTAACTACTCTTAAGGGCATTTGTTAAATTTACCATTTTAAAAGATACTTAAACCTTTTAAGCATGCTTGGAATTTATCTTTAAATGTGTTCTTCTATGATTCAAATTATAAGTGATTACAATAAATGCATTATCCAACCAGATAAATATAATTATTTAAACCTAATTATAAAGACAACATTATCTACATGAAATTATCATGCACATGCTTGTCTACCATAATTAAAATGAACAATGAATAAGATTCCCAAAAAAAAAAAAAAAATTTCATTCACAATTTAATTAATCTTTTTATTGACAAGTCAACTATAATTTTAGATAATTATATACTTATCAAAAAAAAAAAGGATAATTATATGCATGCCTGCCTATGGTAGGATTATGGATCAACCAATCATATCTGAGCATTAATAATAATAAAAAAAATTGCATTATTTTAAACACAAAAGGAGACCAGTCTTCTTGAGGATATGCATTATGACCGCTTGTGACTTGGAATTTATGGTCAAGGTAATCTTTGAATTTGTATATATGCAAAATTACCATTTTGCCCTTAGTGCTTAAAAAGTGAAAAGCAATTAAAATAAGGGACCATAAAAGTGTTTCAAAATGAGGTGTCTACACATATAAGTACAATTATATCTATTAATAACCCAAAATTTTAAACAAAATAAACTAATAACAATAAACTACTCCACACACACTCATGTGATTAAAGTATGGTTGGATAGTTACCAAAATGCCTAGGTAATAAATTTGAAGATATTTTATAAGGTTGAAGAGATAGTTGAATGGTAATGGTATTATTTGTGGTTCGAAACCCACACTGGCCTCCTCCATTGCACACACACACACATATATACGCATGTATAATTTATAACTTTTAATTTACATATAATCTAAAGTATTTGACTTTTTGTTGACTTGTTCACATTGTGCCACATAAGTTTTAAAGGTCTTACAACTTTACATCATTATATGTATAGTTCATTACGTCATTAGAATGTTGCCGTGTCATATTTCTTTTAAATGATATAATATATTGTTCCTTATATAAATATAATCATAATAAATACCTATCATAGTAGTTCAAATGGTTAGCACCTTCTAGTGTTTCCAATGGGTCCATAGTTCAAAAACCCAATTTCCCTCATTGTAACCATCGAATTTAAAAATAAATAATAATTAAAAAAAAAACCCACAATTATCCAATTTCATAATTCCTATTAATTACTACCACAATTATCAAAAGTCATATTATAAAAATAAAAAATAAAAAAACATATATAGTTAAACTTTCCCATGCATTGCACAAGTTATTGACTAGTCTATAATTTATAATATATAAAATATATAAAACTGAAGACCTTAATCTTATGATATTTTGTCACGTAAGCTTTTAAGGGAAAAAAGAAGAAGAAGAAGCTTTTAAGGCTTCACAATTTTATACTTCAATATTCAAGTATATTTATTTTTAATCGAGTTAAATTATATTATATATTTAAACACTCATAATAAATACCCATTAATAATTACATAATTGTATATTTAATAGTTCCATATAAAACACAAACATAATAAATACTCATTAATAGCTACCATAATGGTCAAGTTTTATATTTAATAGAATTCCATATACAGACACAATTACAGTAAGATAAATGCTATATTGACTATATTTTTACAATAAATCTCAAGTGGCAAGTTGTTATTGTTTAAAACAAAAAAAAAAAACAAAAAAAAAAAAACAATTATGAACTCAAAATAGAATTAATAACAACCTACCACCTAGGAGTTGTGAAAATTTTATAGACATAGCAATAACTTTTATAATATCAAATTTCATATTTACATAAAAAATAAAATAGAGAAAATAAAATTTTAAATTTTTTGAGGAAAAAAAATCATATTTTATTAAATGATAAAAGGCCAAATAAATTTAAATTACAATGATTAGACCTAGAGGTAGAAAGAGAAAGAAAAATGGTAAATTACATAAAATGCCATTTATACAATTATAACCCATTTTAGTTTAGGTAGCATTTTTTAGTTTTTCCCATTAAAGTTCCAAACTTATAAAAATAAAACAATGGCAGAACCGACTGGTTTTGTTTTTATAAAAACTAGAGATGATAATTTAAGACCAAAGCATCAAAGAAAGAAAGTAAACCCATCTAGTTTTCAAAATGGGTTAAAGAAGAATCCTAGATAAATTAGTAGGGAAAAGCAACAGTGAGAAGTTTCAGAAAACAAAAACAGCATTTGAAGAGGAAAAGAGTAGGCTGACCTTCAGAATATATTATTACAGAGAAGGGAAGGGGCAGAGCACGAACAGAGCAAGATGATAGTTAGAGTGATGAACGAATGAGTTTAACTTTTGTGTGAGATATGGCTTTGAGTTTTTAGGCGTGTTTGTTTCGTATGGTACAACCTTTCGCATTTTAATTGTAAATGTGGCAAAATTTTAGGTTGCTTTGTTTCGCCCGAAAAGGATTTCAGGAAATTATTTTACACCAGGCTGTGTGTTTGGTACCTACAGAAAACTGGGTCAAACGGAAATTATTTTACTCGTTTTACCTTCAAATGATTTACACTTCTCACACACTCTCTCGAAGCTTCTCACACGCACTCCTCACAGACATCACTGGTACTCTCCAAGCTTAGTTGTGACTTAGCTCCACCCTCTCCCTCACACAAGTTTGAGCTCCACCCATAGTCCGACGAGCGCCACCGATCCACCTACGATGAGAGCTCACAGCTCCACCCCACGCACCAACGAGAGAGAGACGCAGCTCCACCCCACATGCAGACGCCGGTCCGAGGTCCCCCCTCACGCCGGCGAAGCCCATCTCACCTCTAACATCTTTGATTTGTTGCTCCCACGTCGTTGGCGAAACACTTCTCTCAAACCCACCCTCTACAATACTCGATCCACCCAAGACCGATCTCGTTCTTGACCCACCCAAGATCGATCTCGTTGCCGCCGCTGAAGACTGATCTCGTTGACTCGATCTCCATCTCTTTCTCGATCTATCTCTCTTTCCCTCAATCTCTCACTCTTTCTTTCTCCCTCTCTCTCAGTTTGACCGAGTTCAGCTTGTGAATGAATGGAGCTAATGGATTTTTGTTTTGTTAACTGTATATATTGAAATCTTCTATTATAAAATTTGTTTAGAAGCTGAGAAAATGTGAGAAACTAATAGAAAATAGCATTTTTAGAATGCAACCAAACACCTGAAAACATTTTCTAAAACAATTTTCATAATGCAGTCAAACACTTGAAAATATTTTCTTTTCCCAAAAATATTTTGACCTGAAAATATTTTACACTCATAAAATATTTTACACTGAAACAAACGCATCCTTAGATAGACTTTTTTCCTACATGGCAGCACAGCCTTAATTGTAGGAAAAGACTTTTGGTTGAATCATTGAATATGGGCACGAACGGTTTGGGGTTGCGTTGTTTCAGAGTTTGTTTTTTGAGTGTGACTATTTTTTAAATGGTTTTTTTTTTTCCTTATAAAGAATCCTCAAACAATGTAAAGTGCAAGCTTTTGAACCTTTAAACTGTGTACGTGGCAGATTTTTAGATGGACAGTTTTCTTATGTGGCAACACGGCCTTAATTGCAAGGAAAGACTTCTGCTTTTATATATAGTATTAGATTAGACATTTAAATTTGAGACCTTTGTGCATACTTGTTATCATGGGAGGAAACGAAGTAGAGAAAAAAGAGAGAGAATCTATTAATAAAACATTACATTTCTTAGGTAACCAATTTTGATTTATGGCCAAGAAGATTCATTTTCATTTTTTCATAATAAGATAACATTTTTCTTTTAGTTTAAATAGAGTTTTATATCCTCCATGTTCATTTGTTGCAAAATCAATTTACGGACAAGTTATAGATGAAATGCACAATATCATCAATGATTTCTACATTTTTTTTAAAGAAAGATTTTGTCACTCAAAATAACAAAGAGGATATAAATAATAGAGATGGACATAAAGTTTAAAATAAAATCGTTTACCAAAAACAATAATAATAAAATCGGCTTCATAAATTTGAGACTTAAAAAAAAATAAAAACCAAAAACCTCCATGCTAGTGCAGCACACGCTAGTCTAGGATAAATTAGATAATAGAAACATCAGGATTGGGAGCGATAAAGTCAGGTGAGACCATGTAAAAAGATCCAACGGTGGAGATTAGGTCATTGGATTCAACTAATAATATATTGTATCTTGTATAAAAACAATCATAATAAATACATATTAATAATTACCAGTTGAGTTTGATATTGTTTCCATTGGAGATATCCATGGTTCAATTAAAAAAAAAAAAAACACAATTATCCAATTTCATAATTCCTATAAATTTTTGGTAAATATAATTCCTATAAATTACTACCATAATTATCAAAAGTAATATTATAGAAAAAGAGGGGGAAAAATCATTTATTGCTAAACTTTTTCATGCATTGCACAAGTTACTAAATACTAAATAGTCTATTTTGTAGATAGTATTTTATGTGGAAGTTAAAGAAACATTTTTACAAAGTTTTGCCCCTACTTAAATGTAGGGTGTAGGGGTATTTTTTAACTCAAAAAAAAAAAAAATCTGGTCCAAATAGGAGAAGCCCTTTAAATAGTAATATATATTAAAATCGAAAACATTTAACTTTTGGGTGACCTTATGATATTTTGTCATATAAACTTTTGAGGTTTCCTAAATAAATAATTAAAAACTTTTGAGACTTCACAACTTTACATATCTTTTTTTTTTTTTTTTTTTGGTAAAAGGGAAATTTCATTAACAAACTAAACAACCTCTAGAGAAGAGGATACAAAACGGTCATACATGGTGCCCATTGCATCTAGACTAATAAGCAGCTCCACCTCTGTGGGAGGATGGGTAAAAACAATAAAATCTTGCTCCAAAAGAGCACCCCGCCTAGCTAAGTTATCTGCATACTTATTGGCTTCTCTGAAACAATGCATAACTTTGACATAAGGAATTTTCTTTAGCCCTTCTTTGCAATCAGCCACAAGAGCACCTATGCTGTTAAGATCGCAAGAATCTTTCCTCACTAAATCAATGACCACCTTGGCATCCAACTTTATCTCCACTGCAGGAAGCTTGAGAGCGATGCAAAGCTGGATGCCATCCCGTAAAGCCCACAATTCCGCAGCTACACTAGTTGTGATACCAATGGCTCGGGCATACCCTTTCACCCATTCACCCTTCTCATTACGTATGAGACCTCCACCGCCAGCCAAACCTAGATTGCCCCTAAACGAACCGTCCGAATTTAATTTGAACCAATTACACGAAGGATGCAGCCACCTCACCTGGATTTTATTTCGACTAGAGTCTTTGCTTCCATTGCTGACCAAATAAGCTACCTCAGCTGTTCTAGCCAAGGTTTCATCTAAAAGATTACGTTGCGGATTTGTTCTACCAAAGACAATACTATTTTTGTGCAGCCAAAGTATCCACACAGCCATAGGAAAAATCGTTCCCCACCTCATTTCAGATATGGCGCTAATCCGAGAGCTTCTGCAGTTGATTTTCAACCATTCCACTAATGGCATTCCAAAGAAGAGATTTGGTGGCATAGGAGGCAGAAGGGAGTTCCAAAAACATCTTGCTTTTGGGCAGTCGTGAAGAGCATGGACAATGGTCTCAGGTTCGACATTGCAAACTACGCAGATCGACGGGATTCCTAGCCCCGTCTCATTAAGAATTGCTCTCACAGCTATGCTAGAGTGGCAGCATTGCCAAAGGAAATGCTTTACTTTAGGGAAGGATAAAATCTTCCACACCCAAGCACCTGGAAAAGGAGTTCTGCTCAGATTCTCCTCCTTATCTATTGCCAGTTGGTATGCTTCTTTCAGTTTAAATTCACCATTTGAAGATAAGTGCCATGTTAGACTATCATCTCCTCGGCATGAGAAGGATAGGGGAGTTGCCTTTATCTCTAAAAGAATTGGGGTTGGGAAGGAGAAAGACACTTGAGCCAAATTCTTGCCAACATACCCAACAACATCCTTAAGTCTGAAATTCTCCTCATCCTTATTCAGCGGACCTGAGATAAGGCTTTGGAGCGTACCTTTATCCATCCATTTGTCGAACCAAAGAGATAAGCTACTATCCCTTACAGGAATCCATTTAGAACCCTTATTGAATATTGCTTGCCCTTTTTTTAAAGCTGCCTAAGTTAGGGAGCATGAAGACTTCCAAGCTTGAGTTCTAGAACCTTGACTCGGCCTGTGATATTTTTTGGAAAGGATTCTAACCCAAAGAGATGATTTTTCAGAATTGAATCTCCAGTTAAGCTTGGCTAAAAGAGCAGTATTTTTCGGTTTAGCCGCTTGGATTCCTAGTCCCCCTTCTTCTTTAGATTTTGTAATCTTCTCCGAACTTATTAAGTGAAGTTTTTTCTTGTTTTTCGAAGAACCCCATAAGAAGTTTCGGCTAAGCTTGTCAATCCCTTGAAGGATTTTGGAAGGGAGAGCTACACATTGCATAGTGTAGTTTGGAATTGTCGAAGTCATCGATTGTGTCAAAACTACTCTGCCAACGATGGACAAAAGGTTTACTTTCCAACCAGCCAATTTGCTCTTGATACGGTCGAGAATGTGCCCAAAATCCTGAGGGGTACCTGAATGTTTGATGGGAAAGACCAAGTACTTCCTAAGTGTAGGAGTAGAGCGGAATCCAAGAATCTTACCCAACTCGGTTCTCTTTTTGGGGTCAACTTTACATATCAATATTCACTTATATATTCCTGATGAGAAATGTTACGTTTACAATATTTTATAATAAATAGGGTAAAATGCAAAACTGACTCTCTAAGTTTATTCAAAATTTCATTTCAGTCCTCTAACTTTGCGTTTGTTCATTTCAGTCCTCTAACTTTCAAGTTTATCCAATTAAGGTTTTTCCATCAACTTTTGTTATATGTTGTGGTTAATTTTTCAATTTTATAAATTTTTCTTCAAATTTTTTAAATTAAAAAAATTCAATTAATGATTGAAAAATATTTTCCAGATTTTTCTTTTTTCCAAAATTTTTAACAAAAGTTAACGGAAAAACCTTAATTGAATAAATTTGAAACTTAAATGACTGAAATGAATGAATGCAAAGTTAGAGGACTGAAATGAAATCTGAAGAAAGTTAGAGGGTCAGTTTTGCATTTTAGGCTAATAAATATATAACAAATCTTAGGTGGTAAGCTATTACTAGTGGGTAAAATAGTGATGTTAATGGAAGGTCATATTAAAATCAATAACCACCTGCTACTTAGAATTTGTTGTGAAAATGTTGTGGATGTAGACTAATTTTTAATTAAGTTCAATTATAAGTACAGTGGTTGCTTTATAAGTATAAGTGTTTATGGGGCGTGAAGGTAAGAGATGAGGCTTAAGTCTCTAGGAGGGAGCTTCACATACATATACACTTAAATTAGGCTAGAGTATAATTTTTATCTTGTATATATATAAAAAAATAAATAAATACTTATTAATAATGACCATAATTATATATTTAATAATTCCATGCAAAACACAATTAGAATAAATACTCATTAATGACTATCATAATAATCAATTTTTTTTATTTAATAGTATTCCATATACAAACATAACTATAAAAAATACTTATTAATATATATTATAATAACAAATTTCATATTTATATACAAAATAAAATAGAGAGAATTTTTTTTTATTTATTATTAAATGATAAAGGCCAAATAAGTTTTGATATAAAATTGAAAGATATTCATTCAAATTAGTTTAGTGTTGGTTTAGGAACAACCTATCTAGTTTTTTTGCTGAAAGCATGGTAGATTAGAGGCAAATGCTAAATAAAATAAGTAGGAGACGCATCCTAAAATAGTTGGAAAAAAAATAGTTGACTTATAATCAAGATTCAAGCGGACACTTAAAGGAGAATTTTATACTAAAATTACCAAATTTATATAATGGAAATTAGAAATGATCAAATCGACTTTGATTACTGTGATTAGATCTACAAATAGAAAGAGAAAGAAAATGTTAAATTACACAAAAGGCCATTTATATCCCATTTTAGTTTAGATGACATTTTTAATTTTGTTCATTAAAGTTCAAAACTTAAAAAAACCGTTTTAATTTGAGACCTTTGTGCATCTTCATTATTATGGAAGGTAACTAGGCAGAAGAAAAAGAAGAATTTGTTAATAAAACATTACATTTCGTAGGTAACTAATTTCGATTTATGGCATAGAAGAATTTGTTAATCACTTTCTCTCTTTAGAAGAAGTTTTATTTTTCTAACCTTCATGTTCAATTGTTGCCAAATCAATTTATGAACAAGTCAAAAATGAAATGCACGTATCATCAGCTCAATTTATACAAAACTTTTTTATAATAAAAATATTTTGTTACTCAAAATAACAAAGAGGATATAAATAATAAAGATACACATAAAATTTTAAAATAAAATTAATTTCATAAATTTGAGACTTCGGGTCTGTTTGGGATTCGCTTATTTGACTGAAACTGAAATCTTTTTGTTAAAAATACTGTAAATAAAAGTAAAAGTTAGTTGAAATAGTACAATAAAATTTATAAACAGTAGCAAAAATAATATAAATAGTAAAATAAGTTGGTTTTTTAAATTTTAGTTAAACACATACTTCAAAAAAGAAAAAAAAGAAAAGAAAAAACCCAAAAACCAAAAACAAAAAAAGTGTGATAAATTAATCAGGATCAGGGAGACAGAGGCAGGTGGGGGCCATGTAAGAAAAGATCGAACGGTGGAGATTAGGGTCATTGGACATAGCTAGGGTTTGGGTTGAATATAAAAGCAAGGCTTGTGTAACAAAGCCGGTGCGGTGCCGCTAGTGCAGCCCTGCCCCTCTCTCTATAGTTTCTTTCTATCTATTTTTCTGTCTTATCACAGTGCGTCGTCTTTATCTCCGACCACTTATCCCCCAAAAATCACTAAAAATCAAACAAATCTTACAAAACCAGAAAAAAAAAAACAACACAGACCAAACACAAACACTCGTTTTTCAACCAGTTTGTGTTACTATCTCTTTTTGTTGCTTCATTTTTTATTAGAAAAAAAAAGAGAAAAAAAAGGGAGAGAATTTTTAGGGGGTTGAAAGTTTTTAGAAATGGCTCAGGTTCAAGTTCAAGTTCAGGCTCAGCCTCAGGCTCCTCCGCCTCAGGCACAGGCTCAGGTTGTGAATGGAGTGGCGGTGGCCAATGGGTCGGGCCAGTTCGTGTCGACGTCGTTGTACGTTGGAGATCTTGACCAGAATGTGACGGACTCGCAGCTCTACGACTTCTTTAACCAGATGGGTCAGGTTGTGTCGGTTCGAGTCTGTAGGGACCTCAGCACTCGCCGCTCGCTAGGCTATGGTTATGTCAATTATAGCAACACCCAAGATGGTTTGTCTCTCTTTTGGGTCTCGTTGTTTGGATTAAAGATTTCATTTTTGTTTGGCTTTTGCATTGATTTGGTAGTATGCTTATTGGGTACTGAGTTTGTGCACTTATAAGTTGAACTTGTGTAGTATTTTTGCCAAGCCTTACTTTAGACTAAATTGGGTTTAGCTCCATTGGTATATTGGTTTAACACCCATGACGGATTCTTTTCTTTTGGGTCTCATTGTTTGGGTTAAATATATCACGCACTAAATAAGTCTAACCAATTTTATATTTAAAAAACAAGTTAATACAGTTTAGTGAGCATACATTAACACATGTTAACTAAGCCTTACTTCAAACTAAATTGGGTTTAGCTCCATTGTTATATTGGTTTAACACCCAAGACGGATTCTTTTCTTTTGGGTCTCATTGTTAGGGTTAAATATATCATTTTTGTTTGGCATTTGCATTGAGTACCGAATTTGTGCACTTAGGGTCAGTTTGGATTCACGTCCACGCTTGCGTTTGGGGCGTTTTTTTTTTTTTTTTTTTTTAAACCAGCGTGTTATGTACTGTTCATTGGCCATGAATAGTGAATTTAGGCCAATGAACAGTGCCAAACAGTAATAAACAGTAAAAAGAATTATTTTTTTATTGTTTTCAGTTTTCAGTTTTCAGCAAAATAAGTTGTATCCAAACGCACACTTATAAGTTGAACTTGTGTAGTATTTTTGCCTCATTTTTACTAAGCCTTACTTCAAACTGAATTGGGTTTAGCTCCATTGTTATATTGATTTAACACCTAAGACGGTTTGTCTTTTTGTCTCATTGTGGGAGTTTACGCTCCGTTTGTTTCGATGTAAAATATTTTCAAATGTAAAATATTTTACATGTAAAAATTTTTACTGTAAAATATTTGACAGTAAAATATTTTCGAGTGTTTGGAAGGACAAAACGTGTGAAAATGCAAACCGCCAACAGCCACCCCAAAATGAGCTTTAACCATTAAACCACTCCAAAAACCAGATTTGGAAGAGAGGAAAAAGACAGCTACCACTAAAAATCTGACCATTAAACCAAAAATCTGAGCACAAACCACATGCAATCCACAACACATGAGAATTAAGCCACAAATTTGACCAAACAACTCCATAACCACCCAAAAGAAAGCCAAAAAAAACCCATGAAATAAAAACCAATTTCAGATCACAGTTCCGTTTCATCTTTGCTCGCCACCGTAGCACCTTCTAGACGCTGATGGTAGATCATGACTGTATCGCCTTAGCACCTTCCTTTGATCTACCCACGAAATGGAACTGCGATCTACATTTCAGACAAATCAAAACCCACGAAGTCTTCCTCGGTCGCCGCTATCCACCGTAGCACCTTCCTTTGATCGCAGCTATCCAGATCATGCCGGAAAGCTTCCTTGACCACCACCGGCATCACAGCTCCCCACCAAGAAGTCGTGACTTTCTTTTTCTCTGCGAGATGGGTATGAGAGAAGGGAGACAGATCCGACGATAGGAGGCGCCGACGGAAGCTGGAGTTGGCCGGTGGTGCCTCAGACCTTGGAGCTGGTGATTGGTGGGAGAGGGGACCGGAGGTGGCTGGGTTTTTGGAGAGAAATTTGATCTGGGAGAGTTTGAGCTTCAAGTGACTGTAGGAGTGCTGTAGGGTGATGAGTATCGGGGTGTGATGGAGTAAGCAAATGTAAAATGTTTTACCAAAATTTTAAGCGTAAAATATTTTACATAAATTTGCTTAGATTGATTTAGTTGACTGAAAATATTTTACTCTTGACTAAATATTTTAGTATTTTACTGCAAAACAAACACCGTAAAACATCGAAATAAACAGAGCGTTAATGTTTCAAACATTTGGAATGTATGGTGTGTGTGTAAATATTTAATTCGTGTTTGGCATTTGAATTGATTTGGAACTATTCTTATTGGCAACAAATGTTGGTACTGAACATGTACACTTTTAGGTTGAACATGAGTATTATTCTTGCCTCATGCCAACTAAGCCTTACTTCAAGCTACATTGGGTTAACTCCATTGGTTTATTTATGTTGTTGTTATCTACTAAATTGGGTTTAGCTCCATTGGTTTATTCTCTGTGCTGTTTGGTGACCATCTATGTTATATGTAATTTGTTTCTACATCTATTGTTGTTGATCACAGCGGCACGTGCATTGGATGCTTTGAATTTTACTCCTCTCAATGGCAAGCCAATTAGGATTATGTATTCTTATCGCGACCCTAGCATCCGTAAAAGTGGGGCAGGGAATATATTTATTAAGGTACTTGGAGTTTTAAAATTTTGGTTGTTATGTACTTGACACTCTACTTGGTTTGTTAGTTTTTGTTTTTAATATGGTTGAATCTGATGTGTGGATTCTGTATTCTGTTACGAAGAATTTGGACAGGACCATTGACAACAAGGCACTACATGAGACATTTTCATCATTTGGGACTATCTTGTCTTGCAAGATAGCTACGGATCAGTCGGGTCAGTCAAAAGGATACGGTTTTGTGCAATTTGATAATGAGGAGTCTGCTAAAAGTGCTATTGAAAAGCTGAATGGCATGCTATTGAATGACAAACAAGTATTTGTTGGACCCTTTCTCCGTAAGCAAGAAAGAGATTCTGGGACAGATAAGATCAAATTCAACAATGTCTATGTCAAGAATCTGTCAGAATCAACCACTGAAGGAGATCTGCAGAAAACTTTTGGTGAATATGGAACTATTACCAGTGTTGTAGTTATGAGAGATGGAGATGGAAAATCTAAATGTTTTGGATTTGTCAACTTTGAGAACTCAGATGATGCAGCTCTTGCTGTCGATGCTCTCAATGGAAAGAAGGATGAAGATAAGGAGTGGTATGTAGGAAAAGCACAGAAAAAATCTGAAAGAGAGAATGAACTGAAAGGACGAATTGAGCAAAATTTGAGGGAGAAGGTTGACAAATATGAGGGGCTGAATTTATATGTTAAAAACCTAGATGATAGCATCACTGATGATAAGCTTAGGGAAATGTTCTTAGAATATGGTACAGTTACTTCGTGCAAGGTTTGTCTTACCTCTTGATAAGGAATAAAATCTGTTCAAAGTTGTGTGAATCTTTTTTTCTAGTTGTAGCTTATCTCTCTATTTCTATTGTTTGTTTAATAGGTCATGTGTGACCCTAATGGTATAAGTAGAGGATCAGGATTTGTTGCCTTTTCAACTGCTGAAGAAGCATCTCGAGCTGTGAGTTATTTTTTCTGTTTAAATTCTGTAGATTAAAAAATGAACCATTTTTCCTATTATTGTTTATTTATTTCTTTGTCCTCCTTGTACTTTATTGCTAAAAATATAGTTTATTTCTCCTTTTTATGGTTGCAGCTTCAGGAGATGAATGGTAAAATGATTGTCAGCAAACCATTATATGTCGCACTTGCACAACGTAAAGAAGATAGAAGAGCAAAGTTGCAGGTATTTATTCTAAGTATGGTAATAAGTCATTGGGAGATATTTACAGAGCTCACTCAACATTAATGTCACTAAGTAGTAATACTTTAATTGCTATACCTTTTATTTTGGGAAAAGGAAGGGGTGCAATGGACATGCATGTTATTTAGGGAGACAGACTCTTTTCTGTAAGGTTTTTGGATAACAATTGAAACTTATTAACTGATACATATTTCCTTTCAAAGACTGGTCTTGCCTGCTATGGTGTACCTGCTAAGATGGAGAATATTACTGTTTTGTTTCTCTGTTCTGTGCAGGCACAGTTTTCACAACTGCGTCCTCCTGCAATTGCAACTCCTGTTGCCCCTCGGATGCCCTTGTATCCCCCAGGTGCCCCAGGTCTTGGACAGCAACTATTCTATGGGCAGGGCCCTCCTGCTATTCTCCCTCCACAGGTAATTGCTATTTTCCTCGGTCAATTCATTTTTATGTTCAATTACTGTTTTATTTTTACACCTGGGAATGTTCTTTTCTACCTATTTCCCTTTATTTTCTCTTGGCTCAATGTTAGTTTATTATTTTAACTCTCTGATATATATCAGTTGTTTGTTATTTATTAAATGGTTTCCTATAATTTCTCTCTTTCCATTGCATAGCTGAAGTTCAGTTACACTCTGACTTTTTTTCCTCATCTCAATGTATTTTATGCCATTTAACATATCATCTTCTGGGTTTAGTGACAGTGTGTGTAAATTATTGGAGTAATCTTTTTATGTTGCATTTTTTCTGTTCAATCTATTCTAATATTGCTAGTTTTATCATCTGATAGGAAAAAGGAGAGGTGCGTGCTTGTGTTTTTACTTATATGTGTGGGGGAGCACATGAAATTGATTTAGTTCTATCACATATTATTCTGGATTTTTTTTTCCAGATATATTAGGCGGTAAGTAGGAATATTAGGAAAGATAAGATACAAAATGAAGATATTTGATTTAAGATAAGGGTGGCTTTTATTGAAGAAAATATGAGGGAGTTGCTTGAGATAATTTGGGTGCAGATGATAATAATTAATGAACCATTGAGGAAAACTGATTTGATTCAAGTCGAGGGAACAAAAGAGGTAAAGAGAGCTAGAATATTGTTAGTAGTAGTAATAAATGACAGCAAATGTGACTTTGGATAGGATAAAATGACGGAGAAAAATACATGTGGTTGACCTTGATTAGTTTGTTAAGGATGCATGGTTGACTCCAAAAGTCCTGGGACCAATTTTTTGTTATTGTTAGGCAATTAATTCATTTGATTAGATGAGTTAAATGTTGGTTTTTTAAATTTAAATTTTATTTTCACCCCCCTTTCTTTCCTCCCATGCGGCACTCCGTTCAGTAGTCCACATCACTTATTATTATTGATTGGGTGGTGTTAATAAGCCCTTATCTCGTTGTATCTATACTTGGTTATTATCTCTCTTAATATTGTTCTTGAGTTCTGAAGAGGTTTTAGTCACATTGCCAATAATACATTTAAATGTCAGCAATTGATCCTCTTACTGTAAATTTGTCAGCCTGGTTTTGGGTATCAGCAGCAATTAGTTCCTGGGATGAGGCCAAACTTTTTTGTGCCAATGGTCCAACCAGGTCCACAGAGCCAGCGTCCTGGTGGCAGACGATCTGGAGGAGGGGTGGGGCAACAAAACCAGCAACCACTCTCACTGATGCAGCCACAGGTGGGTGGTAATCTGTCATCTGACTGTTCTAGTTGCTGATATATTTTATCTATGTTAATAACATATTTGCATATATATTATTTTTCTTCTTTGTCCTGATGCTTGGTAACAGATGGTTCCTAGGGGACGTGCCTATCGTTACCCTCCTGGTCGTAACATGCCTGATGTTCCTATTACTGGTGTTCCTGGGGGAATGCTCTCTGTTCCTTATGACATGGGTGGAATGGCATTTAGAGATGGTTCATTTTCACAACCTATGGCAACTGGGGCTTTGGCTACTGCGCTTGCTAATGCACCACCTGAGCAGCAGAGGACAGTAAGTTTTCTTTTTTATGAGTTAAATGCATCTATTGAATGCTAGTTGGCCTGTATCATGGCTACTTCAATATTTTGTTTTGCGGTGATGGATGCTCATGTTTCAATCAGATATTTGAATATTATTATGGTAAAAAGTCCTCGATCATTTTAACCAAAATTAATTATTATTATTATTTATTATTATTATTTTTTTTTTTGTAGTTGTTGGGTGAAAATTTATACCCACTTGTGGACCAGCTGGAGCATGAAAATGCTGCAAAAGTAACAGGCATGCTTCTGGAAATGGACCAGACTGAGGTCCTGCATTTGCTGGAATCACCGGAGGCCTTGAAAGCAAAGGTCTCAGAGGCTATGGATGTTCTGAGGAATGTCAATCAGCAGCAACAGGTCAATAGTCCGACTGATCGGATGGCCTCACTATCGCTGAATGATAACCTTGTTTCTTGAGTTTTCTAGGCATTGGTTTTCAGAATAAGTTGCTTGTCTTCAGAGCTGTTAAATGCAGACTTTTTAATTTTTATTTCTTAAAGTAAGACCCGGTTTTAATTGATATTTAAACATGCTGTTATTGTGGCTTTAGTTTTGGCCAAAGCATCTTATCTTTTGATTTACATAACTTTTGATTGCCTTAACAGTGTCTAGAGAGTTTAATTCCATGGCATTATATTTTCTGATGCCTTGTCTACTAAATCCTGAGGCCGACAAATTATTTTTGTGGGTCGAGTAGGAAGCTTTGCAATTGGTTTATATGTGTGTGTGTGTTTGTTTATCAATAAGTCTATGTGCATGCATAATTTACAATCAATTTGACACCTGCTTCGGTGGGGAGTTGTTAATAGTAGGTTAAAAAGTAATGCTTACATGAGAATTAGTAGAAACTTGGTTTGTGAAAAAGTTGTGAAAATTGTTATCAATATGTAGTATTGCTCATAATGGCACTTTGTATGGGAGCAAACAATTGGGGGTCTCTTGGTCTAGTAGAAATGGTGATAATTATTACTTTAAAAAAAAAATAGTGGTGATGACTGATGAGAAAGCTATATTTCCCCCGTGGTGTGCGCCACGGTTGCTGGAGGTTTTGCCTTATTTCACCTGATAAATAAAGACATTTTCTTTTAATGAATTCCCTGGATGTGTTTAGGTCCTAGACGACTATGCGGAAATGTTCCATGATTCACGACTTGTTTCTTATGTATCACTATGGGCCTATCCTATCAAATCTATACCTTAGGTTTGACAAAATGGTCACAAACTCACAACCGGACCGTCCAGCCCAATCTAATCCAACATGATCCATAAGGGTAGAATTGATTTTTAGAGTAATCACGGGTTACATTGCCATAGAGATTTTTCATTGAAGGTCAGTCGGATTAGTTTGATTCCATGTATTCAATCTATAACCATGATGGACATGGAGACATTGCAAAGTCAGATCAAAGGTGTCTTGTCCCTTTTTTGAGGTGGGAAAACCTCATGCGAGACAATAACAAGGTGAGTTGGTGGCATTTGAAGAATTCTGTAAACTATATAATCTAACAGTAATGGAACTGAGATTGATTGTATAACAGTGAACAAGATCAAGCAAGAACAGTAAGAACAACTATGAAAGTTTTAGAGGGAAAGCAGAAAGAGTGAGAGAGATACATATGAAATCTGAATTTCTTTCTTAATTGCATAATACAATGGGTACAATATATATATATATATATATATTTATTTTATAATTCTATTATCATTGATCTTTTAGTTCTAACTTAATAAAATATCATAATCATAACCATGGTTGTCAAAATCGCAATCTGGATCGTAGAATCGCACGATTTTACGATCTCACTTCACCAAAACGTTTAGAATTGCACTAGGATCGTAGGATTGTATTGGATCCTACCGATCCTATCAAAACATCAGTTTTGAACCTTTTTTTTTTTTTTTTAAGGGATAAATTTCTGGTTTTGATGAAGCTTTAAGGGTTTTTATTTTTCTATGTTGTGATGGTATGGCTTTTGCTTTTTTATTTTTATAAAATTATGTTAACCTAAGCAAATGTTTTTTAGTTTTTAGTACACTTGTAATCAAAATGAAGGAATGCTTTATCATTTCTAAATGAAGAATTTATATTGGTTTTGCTACATTTTAAGTTATAATGTTGTTAAATTTGTTTGATCAATATACTAATTTGTTATAATATTACTAAAATGTTTTTCTTATATATAATTTTATTAATATGCTTGTATTTGTATATTGATTGATTGATTTTTTTGAGCATGCTCTGTAATTGTTGCTGAGTGGTATAACTTGAATAGTTGAGTATGAAGTTGTATTTTGATATCTTTTATAGCTCTAGTATACAAATATACAATGTCTACATAGATGATGAAATGGATGATGATGATTAGGACGATGGTCATAAGAACCCTATAATGAGAATAATTATATATTCACTTCACCTTAATATTAACTTTTGGATTTCATATTTTAGTTAGCTAGTTTTCATTTGATAACTTATTTTGGATTTTAAACTTGGAACTTGGAACTTAGAACATGGAAAATATTTCCATATTGTTGATAAATATTTTGGTATTTGGTTGCTAATTAAACATTTATTGAACTTTTTAGATACATTGGGTCAAAACTTAAATATATTTGTTTCGTTAGTATAGACGTAGCGATGTATGACATGCAAATTACATCATATAATGTAAATCTTTGTTTTTTAAGGATAAATTCACAATTTACGTGATTATTCAACATACAAAATCATTATTAATGTGTTTTTTGCTTTAAATATGAAAATATGTAGGATCTTACAATCCACGATCTCACCTACTTCTCACGATTTTACGTAGGATCCCGATTTTGACAACCTTGATCATAACTAATACTTATTACAAATTTTCCTGCTTCTATGCTAAACAGATTCTGAGCAGTAACAAAACTTTGAATCCAACTGCTTCTTGAAGAATGACATTGAGAGCTGGACTTGGCACTTAACAAAACGCTACCGTGAGTTTTAAACTTTAAAATGCCATTGGTTGTGGACTAATTGAAACGTTGTCATTTATATCTTCTAGTTTAAAAGTATTTTTACCAATCCTAATGAGTTAGCTTCTTCAAAAAAAAAAAAAAAAAAAGGAGATGAAAGAGAAAGGGAAATGATCATTTTGAGAAAGCTAAACGAGAGTAAGTGTTTTGTGAATGCAAATAAAATATGTAATAAAAAAAATTATAAATAAGATATGTATTTAAAAAAAAAAAAGTTTAAGACAAAGTGGGGCGAGTGAAACCCGTTCTTACCCTATAACTGATAGGTGGCAATTTAAAAAATACAGGCTTGTGCTTTGTTGCAAGCCATATAATCACCTAGCCACTAACAAATGGTCACATAACTGTTTAATAGTCATAAGATTACTAAATGAGTCTAGCAAATTTTTATTGGTTGAATGAGATAAATTATACGATTAAAGAGTAAATTGTCACCAATCGGTTCAAAGGGAATTCCTTCTAACCCATATGAATTAAACTTACCTTCCAAGGTGAGGCATATCAAGATCATGGGCTTGCTTGCCCAAGGAATATGAGCCCAAATATGTTTTGCACTTGCACCAACCTACTCAGAACTAATGTTTTCTCTTATATGATTGATAGATCTTATAGATCCACACTTGTAAACTCATTTTTGTGTTCGGCAAAAGAATATTGCTTTGGAATACAAATGCAAGACACGAACGATTAACATTATTGCTCAGTTTTAGTCCGGACGCTCTGCATTGCTTGGGGTCTTTGGCATTTGTACTTAAAAGTATAGGAACCAACCACACTGAAACTTTTTCAATATAAAGGCCAATGAGTTAGGCACCTACCATTTTTTCTTTTATGTGAAGGACTTCTTGAAGTGGGAAGTGAATTCTGTCTTGTCGCATGTACTAAAGGGCAATTTTAGCTTTCACATGCCTTTATATAAGTCACCTACACCGTTAATTGAAAAAAAAGGAAGTACCCAAATGTGTAGTACTCTACAAAACCCACCATAGTCATGCCTTTTTAGGACCATTCTTCCACTGGGTTTTCTTTATCTTGAAAGCTGCTATCTTTATAGGTAATATGGCTACTTTCACATTGGCTCTCAAATGAAATGTGTGATGCATTTTATGGGTGTGAAAGGGAATTGCAAAATAGGCATTATGATTCTTCAGCGGTAGACCCACTCAGGAGTCAGGATTGTCTCTTGTTCTTGTTATTCTCATTTGTAATAATTTTATCATTTTATTAAAGAAAAATGAAGTGGCAAGAGCTGTTGTATTTAAAGTAAATGAAGGTTTTAAGTGAGTTGTACTAATTCGTAGAGAATCAATATAAGTTGACCACATAGACGGTCCATTGGCAGCTCCCTAGTTACTTGGGGTTGAAGAGGAATGGAGGGTTTCGGGTAGTAATAGGAAACGTGCTCAGAAAAAAAAAAAAAAAAAAAAAATGAAGAAGAAGAAGGAAGAATTGATATTATTGTATTTGCTGTGGACTCAAGTTTTGGGTATAAACTCGAGTAGATATTATAACTTACTTAAAACAGTGAATTTATTCTAGTTTGTCCTATATTTTTTCCTAAAAAAAAAAAGAAAAAAGAAGAAGATATTTTATGTAAATCTTTAAATTTCTAAGCGTGATTATTATATCGTTTCAGTAATCTTAGTCAAAATAGTTTTGAGTTTGATTAAAATTATTGGTTGAATGTCTTAATCCACATGTGAGATTAGATTGTGACCCAAAACAGTCAAATCTCAAACAAGTTCCAATGCAAGCGGTTAAAATGAAAATGGCCTCTTTTGTGGGTGACTTCTGGCTGTGTCTTCATAGAACTAACGGTTGGAATCAGGAAATGTTGTTCTGAACTATGGACCATTGAGTACGGACCCCCCCCCTTTCCATCATTTTTGTTTAGTACCAAGAATCAAGCACGAGTAAGGTCATGAATTATATAACCTCCTCTTCTTCTTCTTCTTCTTTTCATTTTTAAATCGCATGAAAGAGAAATAATAATGGCATCTAGAGTCTAGACAATAAGACATTTAAAGTTTAAAGTTAAAACTGCAAAAATGTGATTCATGGCCATGTGAAAGAGCTCCTGAGCTCCACAAATTTCCATCACTATTAAATATTCATGGTCCCCCTTTTACTTTTGCAAGTTGACAAACACATGAGCTTGTTGCCGCAATAAAATTATATATAAAGCAAAGCAACCTCTGGCTTATAAAATTCTAGTTTCATTCATAAAGCTTTTTGTCTAAACTAAAAAAATCCCTGCGTTTGATTAGTGGAATATATTTGATTAAATTAAGTGGAAATATCCAATCATAAGAGATTTTTTTGGAGCTAGTAGGTTATGATGATTGATTGGAATTTCTACGAGGTAGGGTTGTCGGTTCCAAGTTGTTGGGACCACGAGGATGAGGACCGTACCAGGTACCACGTAAGTGTGCAAAGTGTGCAACTCAGTTCCTTGGTACCCGGGAACTTGGACCACACCCACCAATTTAGGTTATTAGGTTGGTCGGAATTGGTTTTTTTTACTTAGATTTTGGTTTAGTTCCTTATCTAAAAGTTGTTGACCTGCTTGATGTTAAACTTTTATAGCTTGTTTAGATTGAGGGGGAGGAAAGGGGAGTGTTTAGATTGAGGGGGAGAGAAAGGGAGTAAAGTGCAGTTAGTCAGAAGGAAAAGAAGTAAAGTGAGTTAACCAATCCAAACAGGTCATTAAGTTTGGTTTGAGTTGAGTTAGCCAATCCAATTCTGTCGGCATAATGTTTTAATTATTGCAGTTGGGTGGAATGGAAAAAGGAAATGCAAAAAGGACTGATAGTTGTCATACTTCGTTTTCCAAACGTGCATGATTATTGGTTTTTTGGTTTTTAACTACCATTGGCACATTTCATAAATATTTGAAAAGTTTTAAAGTTTGAATATAGAAATTTTCAACCAACTTCACTCTATTCTCCCTCAATCCAAACATTCCATTAGGTTTGAGTAGAGTTAACCAATCCAACTTCGTTGCTATAATGTTTTTATTATTGCAGTCAGGTGGAATGGAAAAAGGAAATTAAAAAAGGATTAATAGTCATCATACTTTGTTTTCAAAACATGCATGACTATTAGTTTTCTGCTTTTTAACTGCAATTGGCACATTTCATAAATATTTAAATTATTTTAAAAGTTTGAATGTTGAACTACATTATGCTTATAATTAAGTTACATTTTCATGATATGTAAAATCTTGTTAAAAAAAAAATACTTGCTTACCAACAAATAGATATTAATTTTTTCTATGTTACATGCCTCTTGAAAATAATTTCATATTGGTATGTAAAGTGTGTGGGGGCTGATATGGTTCCTGAGGGCCCAAAGGCTAGAAGTTTGGGCCTTGGGTATATAAGCCCACTGTAATTAATTGTTTAGAGATGGGAAGGGCAGACCAACTCGTGGATTTTTGGGCCTATAGTCTAAATTGGGGTAAATGAACCAAGCGCAAAGATGAAAAAGGGAAACAAAAAGCAACTAGATTGAGTAAAATAAAAAAGTCTTGTATTAATGTTCCCTCGGCTGACCGAGGAAGGTACTACACAGCTTACAACAACACAAGTCTAAGTAACTTCCTCTCTCTCTCTCTCTCTCTCGATCCCCTTTCAATGGGGTTTTCCCTTCCTTCTATAACAGTCTGTCCTTAAATCTGACCCTCTAGCTGTAGGGTGGTGGATGTCCACTAGATACTTGTCACATCCCTTATTTGGGGGAAGTTCAGGGGGAGCTACAAGTTGTCTGGGCACTGTTCAAGTGTCACTTCTCCCATTTATGCGACTGTCCTGGTTGGTGTGGTGAATTTAATGCGGAGGTAATGGGTGCTTCCTCAACACGCCTCCCTTTCTCTCTCCTCCAGCACCTTCCCTTGGCTGTTCGCCTCAGTCTGAAACCCCTATCATGGTGGTGGTTCATCTTTCCTTCCTCGGTCGGCTTGATGCTCGCTTCCCCATCCGTTGGGTCCATATGGTCCTTAGGCATGGCCTAGTAGCGGTTTTGTCCTCGGGCCCCCCACATAAAGCATCTCATCTAGCATTTTTGAATTTTTTGATAAAGACTTTAGTGGATGAAATAAGATTATAAGATGAATGGGATTAAGGCCTCACATGATTTCGAAGTACCATTATAAAGAAAGTCAAAATAATTTCCTCTATGATTCATAATAGAACAATTTTTTTTTTCTATCCCTAACCTTTCCAATTCGTCATTAGTGAATTGATTATACCCATGAATTACAAATGACTTATTGAAGAGAAAGCATCAACTTTTGATGGTAGGATAATGGCCTATTATGGTGGTGACGAGTGACGGAGAATTAAGGTTCGATTCTGGAGAGGGAGCCTTATAAGAGGATACCACATCCAAGGAAGGCACTAGGTGCGCAAATTACCTAATTTTTCGCCAAGGCCATGGCAGCCCCACATGCACGTTGCCTAGGCCCTGGCTGCCTGCCCATGTTGGACTGCCATGATAATTATCAAGCTTTGAGCTCACACTATGTCCTTCATTGATTGAACATTCACTTAATAAAAATTAACTTATTTGCCCCATGCAGCATGCATGCCAAGGCCTTGGCTACATGCCCACGCTAGGCTGCCATGGCCTAGGCCATGGCATGCCCCGCGTAGGTAAGCAACTAAGGCCCTAGCATGCACGCTGCTTAGGGCAAAAAAAAGTTAATTTTTATTAAGTGAATGTTCAATCAACTTTTTTGCCCCATGCAGCGTGCATGCCAGGGTCTTGGCTACATGCCCATTCTGGGCTACCATGGCCTAGGCACGCAGCCTAGGCCATGGCATGCCCCATGTGGGCAAATAGCTAAGGCCTTGGCATGCATGTTGCCTGGGGCAAATTTTTATTTTATTTTATTAAGTAAATGTTCAATCAACTTATTTGCCCCATGCAACGTGCATGTCAAGGCCTTGGCTGCATGCCCACACTGGACTGCCATGCAGCCTAGGCCATGGCATGCCCTGCATGGGCAAGCAGCCAAGGCCCTAGTATGCACGCTGCCTGGGGCAAAAAAAAAAAAAAAAATGAAGGACATAATGTGAACTCAAAGCTCGACAATTATAT
Organism: Notholithocarpus densiflorus; assembly: GCA_030021035.2. Lineage (NCBI taxonomy): Eukaryota > Viridiplantae > Streptophyta > Magnoliopsida > Fagales > Fagaceae > Notholithocarpus > Notholithocarpus densiflorus. The sequence goes on along the minus strand of JARYZH020000080.1, from coordinate 1,847,354 downwards.
CTATTATTTTATTATATGTCCAATATTCTTCTAACTAAAAAATCAATTAGTGTTGCCAATTTTTTATTTTTTATTTCTGAAAATTCCAAACACAAATAAATTTCGTCCCAATAAACAAATAATTAAAACATCATGCATGACAATCACAAATATGGGTTCAATGGTCATTGGACTTTTTTTTTTGTTAGAATAACTTTCAATTTAGGGGGGGTACAGTTGGGGGGGGGGGGGGGATTTTTAGATCCAAACTTTAAAATTATAAGGGGCCTCGGCCCTTTACGTTTTTTAAATTTGATTTAGTTTTCTGTTAGGCTCTTTACGTTTTACAATTTTTATTTTCACCATTTATTTGAGCTCTTCATGAAAATGAAAATTTTGAAATGTAAATAGCCAAACAAAAAACTGAATCAAACATGATGATAGCCAAAATGAAAATTTTGATATGTAAAAGGCTAATATGAAATGAATAAAGCATGAAAGGCCAAAATAATAATTTTGTAACATAAAGGGTCAAAATGTAAATAACCCGAAACTTAAAGGGGCAAAAATATACTTTACCCTTCATTCCATCCCTCAAATGCAAAAAAAAAAAAAAAAAAAGCGTTTTTTTTTTGGGACTATCCCTCTCTCTTTTCTATTACTCTAATATTTTGTAGATTAGTCATTTTGTTCATTATAGTTCAAGAAAAAAGAGTACCTACACCAAATTGAACAAACCAGTTTTGTAGATTAGTGGCATTAACTACTCTACTTTATATATTAAATCAAGGTTGGAATTTCCCCTTGAATGTTTTTATTAGAATGCTTTTTAATTAGAAATAGTGAAATGTTTATTGCTATTTTACAACCTAAGACAGCAAAAACCCACTCCATCCAGGTTTGTATACTTAAAAAAATTTGCAACCTATGAATAGTTATGTTGCATATATAGAACCTTACTATTCATAGGTTGTAAAAAAAAAAGAAAAAAGAAAATCTAGTGGTTGTGTGTGAAGAGAAAAAGATAGTGGGAGGAAAGAGAGAGAGAAAAATACTTTTTATTTTATTAGGTGGTTTATATTATTTTATTGAGTTGTATGTAAAAATAATAACTGGGATGTAGGGTGAGTTGTAAAATGAGTTGATAAAATAGATAAAGTAGTATTTAATGATGTAAAATTGATATTTTTTTGCACCCTCGAATGCTAGTGCTCTTAATAGATCCGAATTTGATCGGTTTGATTTTTAATTTTGACCTAACCAAACCACGTCAGGTTGCACAATAAAATGATAAAGATTATAATATTCGGAGACAGATCTATAAAACTTCTTTTAGGGTACAAATCAGATCAATTTGCACAAAAAGTCAAATAATTTAAAAATAAGAACATGGTTTACAACATTAGTGCCACTTTATTACCAAAAAAAAAAAAAAAAAATTTAGTGCCATTTTACCTCACTTTATCTCAGCAATTTGCCTATAAGGGGTTTAGATTACAGAGTATGGTAAATATAGTTTCCTATCCCTGGAAAAATAAGTCTATTATGTATTTATGTTTTTGTCAAAGAGATTAAATTCTATAAAGACTTGGTCCAATAAGGACATACAACATCATCATATTTACTAAAATATAGATATATTTGATTATACATGATAATATCTCAATAAATACTATATTTCAAGTTTTAAATAAAAAACTAATGTGGTGTTATTAGGCGTGGTATGATGTATTAAGTTTTAAGTAAAAAGTTAATGTGACAATCACTTATTAGATGTTATAAAACTATTGTTTTACAATTTACACTCCATCTTTATCAAATTTGAACCTTTTTTTTTTTTTTTTTTTCCAAATAGGCGAACTCTTTGTTATATACATCATTACACTCATAATACATGAATTTTACCCATTTATTCTACTCAGGTTTAGTAGGTCTATAGATTTTCCTATTGTGGAATTACAATTGGTTGTAAAATTATCGATTAATTTCCACCTCTTCTAGTAATCGATTAGTGTTATAACTCATCCACTTAGCTTATCCATGTCTCTTTCTTTCGCCTGGGTTCGGCAAGTTGGTGGCAAGTGGCAACGGTAGGTATGCGTTGCATTTTGTCTTAGTTAGGTTAGGTTCACAAAAATACAATAAATAAGTTCAGTAAAGCCTAAAAAGTAAATGACACTTGCTATTGACTATTATTATTCAAAGGCAAATGAAAATATTGACTATTATTATGAATGTTATATAACGAATATGATACAATAAAACAATACAGTTAAAAAAAAAAAAAAAATCGAATAAGAGATTTGGGGTTCGAAACCGATTACCCAAAAAACCATAGAACAAGCACTATTAGTTGAAATTCTATCATTAAAAAAAAAAATTCTTTATAAAAGAAATGGGAGTAATGAGATTATTTGTTTATTAATTAAGATTTAAAAAACATTTAAATCTACATTTAGAATTAGAACCTCAGATTCTGTTAATGCTAGAACCTTGTCAAAAGTCAAAACATTTACTTGTATGCCTTAGATAATTTTATTATTACTTTGTTTGATATTTTTTGTTATTTAATAGAGGAAATAAGTAAGAAAATAGCATAATATAATTTTTATGTGCTCGAAGAACGAAAAAAAAAAGGAGGGTATACTTTTTATTGGTCATTATGAGATAATTTGTTGACAAAGGCAAATAATATTGTGCGCACTCAAGATATGGTTAACAAGCTCAACCTTTACTTGGGCTCATAATCTATTTATATTGTGGGTTTTGAGTTTCCTACTATGGGTAGTCCTATGCTCAAATACCCAGTTGCGCACTCGTTTTTGCGAACCCTTCTCTTTCTTTCACAAAGTCGTTCCCCTCTCCCTTGGTTTAATCACTCTTTTCTCTCCAGAAATGCCAACCCCCCCTCTCTTATTCTCTTCTCCTATTTATAGCTTGAGGTAGGTGGATGTGTTATGATTATTCCTGATCTTACTCGTGTAGGGGGGGTCCAATGACATCCTTTCTAAGTGGATGTTTTGTTGGGAACGGTGGTAATGACATTGGAATTGGTTCCTACCTCCAAAAGACTGTTCGGCAGCGATATTCCCCAATGCAATACCGGGCTATCAAGACCATGTATCCCCAATGATATTTCCCACTTTTCCACTTCATTAAATGTCCCAATCCTATAAATAGTCTCTGTTCCTTCTTCAGATCACTTTTTGCTTCCCAACTCTTCAAAATTTCTCTCTACCGAGCATACTTCCTCTGCGCACAGATCCTCCACACAAGAGCACCTCCTTCTAGAGCCCTAGTAAGTTTTCCTCTTTCCCTCTTCCTCTCCAATTTCTTTTCATCATTCTAGTATTTAGGATGGGTTACTCGCATCTCCTTGACACTAAGGCCACTCTGTCCAATTTTAGAACGACATACAATATACCCGAGGATGTGGACATAGCCTACTGTCATAAAGGTGACATCGCTCTCCAACGACGCCCTCATGTGGTATTTTTCCCCTTAATGGCCATTTTGGAAGATGGGGTTAGGTTCCCCGTGGATCCCCTTATTCTTAGTACCTTTAGGTTTTATGGTTTGTGCCCCGACCAACTTCCTCCTAACTTTTACCAGGTAGTGAGTTGTGTCAGTTGCTTAAACCAAATATACGGGCTACAGTTAGACCACCATGACATCAATTTCATGTATAGCCTTTGTGGTAACATTAGGACAAACTACTACCTGAAGGTTAGGGATGTCCGAGTACGACTCATATCGTGCCTTCCCGACTCTAATCGGAACTTAGCGGGAGAGTATGTCCGGGTGAGCGGCAACTGGCTCGGCAACGAGTTTACTTGCCTAACTTCACCGCGGGACGTTGGTCGATACCCTACACATTTAACTGTCTTTTTAATGCCCCCCCCCCCCCCCCTTTTTCTTGTCCTTATTTTTTTTGTCGCAACAAGTATTAACCCATCTAATTTTTCTCTGATGTAGAAGGTAAGAAGTTCAAGCCAGACATCAGGGTTGTGCACGTGAGGGATCTAAATTTCATGCCCCAATCAGAGATCTTCGTGAACACTGACGGACAGCACTGTGCTTCTCATCTCATTCTTGGCTGCAATCCGGTTTATTCATTGTGGCAAGCTTTCGGGCAAGCCCTGCTAGTGGACAGCCCCCTGTTGTCGTACATTGACGTGCGGCATCCGAACCTTCTTCCTTCCAATCTTACCATGGGTGAAGCTCGGGATTTTGGTTCTGGATAGTGAGGGCAGAATCCTTAGTACATGTGAGGGATGAGTCAGTAAATCTCGCTTCCTAAAACCGCGCCATACACAGACTCGTTAGTGAGCCCGAGGCCGCAATTCAGCTGAGCGGGCAAGTAGCAGCCGAATCAGTTAATTCATCCAAAACAAAGGCAGATCAAAGCGAAGAAGCAATGGTGACGAAGTGAGCATTAACTCTTGAACGTTTCCTACTCGACGCCCGACAGCAACCACAACTGCCCCGAGGTCAAAAGCCCAACTCCCCCTCCCCCACCTCTTGGTCACTCCCGAAAAAGGCAGCGCCTTACCGAACAACAGCCCAGGGTCACGGGTGACGCTCCAACAAGAACCCCACCTCCCCGGGCATCTGGCGGTATCGTGATCCGAGAGCCTGCTGGTGACGCTCAGCCAGCTGCCTAGGTAGGTTCTCATGTGGCGTCCTCTTCTCGGCCAGAGGTGGGGTGGCAGACTATTTTCAGACTTGGTAATAAACCATTGCCGGTGACGACCAGCATGAGGACGTGGGCACAGGGTAAAGGGGGGCGAGTGGCCCAAAGTTTGGCGTAAGGTATCCTGTTGCCCGAGGACGTCTAATTCTTCTCGGGCGGGACTGATGAATCGTTGGCCAGGCGGCAGTGGCATACCATAGCGGTAACATACTTTCCTGTCCTCTTCCATTTGTTTTGAAGCATATGTATTCTCCTTTTCCTTTATACTAAGTTGTGTTCTCCTTCTCCCTGTGGTTTTTGCGTTATCAAGTCGCGTAGCTAACCCACGTCATTGACGAGAGGTTAAAGGAAACTGCCGAGGATGCTGAACGGGAGAAGGCATTCAAGGACTTCATGATAGCTACGGCGAAGGACTAGACCAAAGCTGCTAAGGCTGCTGAGAAAAAGGCCTAGGCGTTCGAGAAGGCCCGGGTGTTGGCGGAGAAAAGATTGACGGAAATGGACATGAAGCTCGGGGGGACGAAGCTCAAATTAGTCGAGGCAAAGAGCTTGAACTTAGCACAAGCCGACGAGATCGCCGACCTTAAAGCTACCCTTGAAGCCTGTGAGGAGAGGTGGTACAATGAGGGCTTCGCAGATGCTAAAAACTCCGTGGATCCTATTGTCCACCAGGCTCATCGACACGGGTTTGAGGAGGGGTGGATGGCTGCCTTGCAAGCTATGGGGGTACCAGATGACTCCCCTCTAAGGAACCTTGAGCAGATCCCCTTCCCAGCTTATCCCCCCTTGCTCAGAGTCAGCCCGGTGCCGTCGACGAGGAGGACACGCCCAACATGAGGGAATTAGTGCGCAAGATTGACACCCATGTGGAGTTAGTCGATCTTGAAGTCACCAGTAACCTCAACGTCGTGATCTCCGGTCCCCAACCCGCCAAGGACGTTCTGTCTTAGCAGCCTCCCACCGATCAGATTGCTGGGGATGCACTTGCACAACCTATTGAGGATGCCGCCTAGTCTCGCTCTACCAATTCAGCAGCTCAAGTCTAAAGAAGCCAGTACTATGCTTTCTTGCTCATTATTATTTGTTTAATTTTCTTTTTTCTGCCTTTCAATTGGTTTTTGCCTACAATCGCCAGAATGTGGCAACAAAACACTGATTAAACTTTAATTTGCCTGCTATATATTTTTCTTTTTCGTCTCTATCTATTACTTGGTTTTGCCCATGGTCACCGAGATGTGGTGACACAACATTGGTTAACTTTTAATCTGCTTGTTCTTTATTTTGTTTGATTACCTATTTTTGCCGTACATTTGAATGTTGTTTTCTGTCATATCTTACCTTTTCGCTCACGATGATCAGGGTTAAATCAATGTTCATTTCTACTCGGTAATAAAGATTATCCTTCCGTTTTCACTTCTTAGAAAGGATTGACTATATTTTCTCATGTTTGATGACCGAGAGTGGACTGAAAATGTTTCTATGTATCCAAAAAAAGTAAAAGTTAGGCTTGTGCTCTTTCAGTAATTACAACTGAACCAAACTCATGCTTGTGTACTTAGCGAAAATGAATAGTAAGTTCTTGTTCCCAGAAAAATGTGTGTTAATATACAGTTTCGGCCCTTAGGACAATTTGTCGTAAGGTTTCCACCTACTCGGTGATTAGGATCAAACCGAGAGCAGGCCTCTGTCCTTGGGATAATTTGACATAGGGTTTTCACTTACTTGGTGATTAGGATCGAACCGAGAGTAGGCTTCTGTCCTAATGATAATGTTGACATAAGGTTTCCATCTGCTCGGTGATTAGGATCGGACCGAGAGCAGGTTTCTGTCTTTAGGTTAATTTGACATAAGGTTTCCACCTGTTCGGTGATTAGGATCGGACCGAGAGCAGGTTTCTGTCCTTAGGTTAATTTGACATAAGGTTTCCGCCTACTTGGTGATCAGGATCGAACCGAGAGCAGGTTTCTGTCCTCAGGATAATTTTGACATAAGGTTTCCACCTGCTCGGTGATTAGGATTGGACCGAGAGCAAGTTTCTGTCCTTAGGTTAATTTGACATAAGGTTTCCACCTGCTCGGTGATTAGGATTGAACCGAGAGCAAGTTTCTGTCTTCAAGGTAATTTTGACATAAGGTTTCCACCTGCTCGGTGATTAGGATCGGACCAAGAGCAGGTTTCTGTCCTTAGGGTAATTTTGACATAAGATTTCCACCTGCTCGGTGATTAGGATCGGACCGAGAGCAGGTTTCTGTCCTTAGGTTAATTTGACATAAGGTTTCCACATGTTCAGTGATTAGGATAAAACCAAGAGCAGGTTTTTGTCCTTAGAATGAATAGAGACTTGGTTCTCTTCACGTTTGTTGACCGGGGTTAGTGAATTAACAATGATGAAACCATAAGTGCAAACACCTGCATGGATAAACATTGCCCTCGTATTACTTAATGTTATACACACATAACGTTGTATTCATCCTATACCCCTGCGCACTGATAATCAGTGGTAAAACTTCTTTAAATTGTGAGCATTCCATGGTCGGGGAAGTGGTCTTTCATCCAAGTCTTCCAAATAGTATGCTCTCACACCAGTAATGGCAGTAACTCTATAAGGTCCCTCCTAGGTCGGCGCTAACTTTCCTGCATTGACATCTCGTGTGTTCCCTACTACCTTCCGAAGTACCAAATCTCCAGTGCTAAACTCCCCCTCACGTCCCTATTATACCTCCGGGCGAGCTTTTGCTGATATTCTGCCAGCTGTATGGTCACTGATTCCCGGTGCTCTTCCAACAAGTTCAACTGTCTCACCATTAATTCCGCGTTCTTGGCAGAGGTGAATCGTGAGACCCGGGCACTGCACAAATTTATCTCGGCTGGTATGACTGCTTCTGCTCCATATGTTAGAGAAAACGGAGTCTCTCCCATGGATCTCTTTGGAGTTGTCCGGTATGCCCACAGAACATTAGGCAATTCCTCGGCCCACCTATCCTTAGCACCCTTTAATCTTTTCTTCAACCCGTTTACAATGGCTTTGTTAGTGGCCTTAGCTTGGCCATTACTCTGCGGGTATGCCGAGGTAGAGTACCTATACTGATGCTGAGGCTGCAACAAAACTTGCGGAAAGCCTTGCTATCAAACTGCAATCCATTATCTGATACTAGAGACTCTAGTACCCCAAACCTGGTTACTATGTTTCTCTATACAAACTTCTTAACATCCACATCCCGGATGTTTGCCAACGCCTCTGCCTCTACCCACTTGGTGAAATAGTCTACGGTTACTAAAACAAACCTTTGGTTTCTTGTAGCTCGTGGGAATGGACCAATAATATCTAGCCCCCACTGCGCGAAGGGCCACGGGCTACAGATAGGATTTAGGCTCCCGGCTAGCTGGTGGATCATCGGGGCATGCTTCTGACACTGCTCGCACTTCCGTGCGTACTCAGTAGCATCATTGTGCATTCGAGGCCACCAAAACCACTGAGTCATTGCCTGGTGAGCTAGTGAACGTCCCCCCATGTGACTGCCGCACATCCCTTCATGGAGTTCGGTCAGGAGTTCTTCAATCTTGCTGGGGTGCAAACACTGTAGGCAGCTTATGATCAACTGACAACCAATACCGAGCAGCTGCCCGACGTACTTTTTCTGCTTCCTTTTCATCAGCTGGTACTCGATACTTTGCTAAAAAGTCGATGATCGGATCCATCCAACATTGTTTTGCAATTGTTATCAGTGAAAAACCTACCCCTACATTAATACTAGGTTCTGCTACCAACTCCACTTTGATTAATCGAGGAACCTCATCGGTCAATGATGATGCTAATGTGGCCAAAGAGTCGGCGTGCCGGTTCTGCCCCCTGGCCATTTGAACTACTCTCACACTCAGAAAGCTATCCATAGTCTGCTTTACCAACTGTAAGTACTCCATCATCCGGGGATCTTTGGTATCAAAGCTTCCCTGCACCTGATTAACCACCAACCGTGAATCCAAATAAACCTCTACTTTCTTAGTACCTAGGTTCGAAACAACTCTCAATCCGGCAAACAGGGCTACATACTCGGCTTCGTTGTTAGAAGCCCTAAAGCCTAGCCTAAAAGAATGCTCCAACTTTACCTCTTCTAAGGTGATGATTATAATTCCAGCCCCGGCTCCTAATGCGCTAGATGCACCGTCCACGAATACCTTCCACGGGAAGACTTCTACATGACATACTATCTCCATTTCCCCTCTCGGGGAAAACTCTGTGACAAAATCGGCGAGAACCTGACCCTTTACCGAGCTTCTAGATCTGTACCTAATGTCAAAGGAGCCCAGTCGAGTTCCCCACTTAACTATTCTGCCCGTGAAATCAGATCTCTTCAACAACAACTGCAGAGGGATTCGGTCAACACATAGACAGTGTGAGCTTGAAAATAGTGGGGCAGCTTCCTAGTAGCATGAACTAGTGCTAATACCAACTTCTCCAAAGGAAAATACCTCATCTCGGCATCGACCAAGGTTTTGCTAACATAGTATATTGGCTGTTGCACACCTTGGTCCCTCAGCAGCACGGCACTCACGGCATGCTCGGACACCGAGAGGTACATAAATAAGTCCTTACCGAGTTCTGGGGCTGTCAACATGGGGGCCTGTACTAAATATTCTTTCAGATCTTGAAAAGCTTTTTCACACTCCTTGTTCCTCTAGAATCCCTTCCACTTTTTCAAAAGTTGATAAAATGGACGGTACCGGTTGGCAAATTTGGAAATAAATCAATTAAGGACAGCTAACATGCCGATCAGTACTTGGATTTCCTTCAGATTGCTCGACGGCTTGAGGCGCGTCACAGTTTCAATCTGATCGGGGTTGACTTCTATCCCTCGGTTAATGATTAAATACCCTAGAAATTTTCCAGCCCCCACTCCAAAAGTGCACTTGTTAGCATTGAGGCGTAGCTTATGTTGCCGGAGCACTTGGAACACCTCTTTAAGATCATCAATATGTTGTGCCTCCCGTTTGTTTTTAACCACCATATCGTCAATGTACACCTCGACCGTACGCCCCATCTTATCCCTGAACATTCTCGTCATCATCCGTTGATAAGTGGCTCCAGCATTCTTTAGCCCAAATGGCATCACGGTATAATGGTAATTGGCATCAAGGGAAATGAATGCCGTCTTCTCCTGATCCTCGGCAGCTAGGGAAATCTGATGATAACCCTGAAAAGTGTTTAGAAAGCTCATCCTTAGGTGTCCATATGTGGCATCTACTAGCTGATCGATCTTCGGCATGGGGAATGGGTCCTTTGGGCATGCTCGGTTCAGGTTAGTAAAGTCAACACAAACCCTCCATTTACCATTCTTCTTTTTTACCACCACGGTATTCGCAAGCCACTTCGGAAAGAATATCTCCTTTATTGCCCCAGCCTCCCTCAATTTTTTGACCTCTTACCTGACAATTTCGACGTGCTCCTTAGCCGATCTCCTCGGTTTCTGCTTCTTGGGAAGGAACAGCAGGTCCACATTAAGCTTGTGAACTATGAACTTGGGGTCCACCCCGGGCACCTCATACGGGCTCCAAGCAAATACATCCACATTCTGTACAAGAAACAGCAGCATCTCCACCCTATCTTTGTCCTCCATACTTGCTCCTATTTGGAAACTCCTATCATCATCCGACAATATCCTTACTTTTACTAAGTCCTCAGCACAGCTAGCCCCTGTTTCCCTTTAAGGTCCCTGTAATTGCTATAAGGGAACCTCCTCAGTTTCTTCCTTCTGTTTAATCTCCCGGTTAACTGCGGCCACTAAACACTGCCTGGCCACCTGTTGGTTTCCCCTCACTATAGCAATGCCTTGCTCGGTGCGGAATTTGACCTTCACATGCAAGGTGGACGGGATTGCCCTCATGACATGAATCCACGGCCTTCCTAGAATTGCCGTATACGGAGAAAACGAAGCGACCATTATAAATGTCACCATTACTTCTTTACCTTCCATATTCACAGGAAGCGAAATCTGCCCCTCTAGGATCACCATCCGGCCATCAAACCCCACAAGGGGTGTATCGTACTTGGAGAGATCTCCATTCTTTAGACCAAGCCCCCTGAACAGGTCGGGGTACATCACTTCGGCGCCACTCCCTTTATCTATCAATACCCACTTCACTATAAAACCATTTATCCAGGCTGTAACCACCAAAGTATCGTCATGTGGCTGAATTGTTCCTTCTAGATCATCGTCATTGAAAGCAATAGGCTCCTGAGTGAACTTTAACTTCTTCTCGGAGGGTTGCTCGCCCGTGCAACTTTCTGCCAGCACCACGGCTAGTACCCCTCTCTTTTTGGGCACCAAAGTACCCCTTGAAGCTGCGTGGATGACCTCTATCACTCCCAATAAGGGTGGGAGAGGATTCCCTCGAGGCCGAGTACCCTGCCCAACTTCCTGATTCCTTGGGTCCATTACGAACTCTTTCAAATACTCCACCTTCACCAACTGCTCTAAATGATCTTTTAACACTCTGCATTGTTCAGTGGTATGCCCCTTATCTCTATGGTAAGTACAATATAGGTTCTGATTTCTCCTCGACGGGTCACCCCTCATCTTGTTCGGCCACCGAAAGTACGGCTCATTCTTAATTCGATCTACGATCCTGTGTACCAGCTCCTTGAATGTCACATTCACTTCCCCCACCTACGCGCCCGGCTCCCGAATCCTCAAATCCTTTTAAAGCCTTGATTGGAAACCCCCTTGCCGCAGATGGCTTATGATCGAAGCCTTGCCTTTGTTCTGATGCCGGTCATCCTCTAACCTTTTATATTTTTCAATACGCCTCATCAACTGCCTCATATCCTCGGGTGGTCTCCTCGTCAACGAGTCTTGCAGTTCGAAATCCTCGGGCAATCCCAACCGGAAAGTACTCACTGCAATTTTTTCGTTGCCTCCACCAATCTCGTTGTACAGCTCCCAATACCGGTTAACGTAGTTGTAGAAGGTTTCCTCGGCTCCTATTTTCATTGATAGCAATGCATCCATGGGTTGCGGAACTTGGCTGCAGGTCATGAACCGGACACCAAACTCTTGAATCAACTAGGCAAAACTGTGAATTGAGCCTTTCCTTAATCCATTGAACCACCTCAAAGCGGTGTGCCCGAGACTCGATGGAAATACCTTACACATTAGTGCATCGTTATGAGTGTGCAAAGACATCATCTAAATGTAATGGCTTACGTGTTCTACTGGGTCCGTCTTCCCATCATAAGAGTTGAACGGTGGCCGCGTAAATCTGCTCGGCATAGGGGCCCGTTCAATGTCCCTTGAAAATGGCGACCGAGCAGCTCTGCATAATGCACGGCTCATAGCGTCCATTGCGGCATTCCGGGGTCGTCGCTCCTCCAGGAAAATCGAGTCCCGGTCTGCGTACTCCTGTGAACGATCCCGATGTTGATGAGAACCAGATTGATGGGACCCTGCTCCATAGCGACCTCCCACACTTGTCGACCCTTCCTCATGTTCCTCGTGGTCCCTTCTCTGACGCCTACCTCTTGCTTCCAACTCCAAATCCCTTACCAACCTACGCAAACGTTCCAGTTCCTCGTCCTTCCGTTCAAGTTCCTCATTCCTTCTATCAAAACGATTGTGCCCCGAAGCGCCGGACACTGTCCGGTACGTTTGAAATGACCTTTCTCCAAGGCCGGACTGCCCTTCCTCCTGCTCATACTCCCTATCTTCGCACCTCTTCTGCCTTCTTTCCTGCCAAGTGGATCCCCGAGAAAACCTCCCAGAGCCACTTTCAGCATAACTCCCTGATTGACCTCCAGACACATCTCGGCAGAACCACAGCTTCATAGGAGATTCCCACAGACGGCGCCAATTGTGCGCACCCAAGATATGGTTGACAGGGTCAACCTTTACTTGGGCTCACAATCTATTTATATTGTGGGCTTTGAGTTTCTTACTGTGGGTAGTCCTATGCTTAGAGACCCAGTTGCGCACTCGTTTTTGCAAACCCTTCTCTTTCTTTCACAAAGTCATTCCCCTCTCCCTTGGTTTAATCACTCTTTTCTCTCTGTTTTCTCTCCAGAATTGCCAACCTCCCCTCTCTCATTCTCTTCTCCTATTTATAGCATAAGGTAAGTGGAGGTGTTATGATTATTCCTGATCTCACTCGTGTGGAGGGGGGGTCCAATGACATCCTTTCTAGGTGGATGTTCCATTGGGAACGGTGGTAATGACATTGGAACTGATTCCTACCTCCAAAAGACTGTTCGGTAGCGATATTTCCCAAGGCAATACCGGGCCGCCGAGACCATGTATCCTCGAGCAATCACACTCCCGACCAGGTTAAAGTTGATCGGGGGGGCTCGCATTTAACGTTCAAGTCATAATGGTCCCATTATGGTTTTTGAGCTCAGATTGGGCTTTAAGGTGTGTTCGGATCATGGTCATAGACCAGACGGGGTCGGGGTTATGGATCGTACCACAAATATGATATCAAAGTATTAATTTTGTAATTTGGGGGGGGGGGTGCTTTTGTTGTATTTCTCTTTGCTTCATGTGACAATTTTGAATCTCTTTTATCTGATTTAAAGATCAAACATAGCAAACAGGTCATAGAGTTTATTATCATGATAAAGCATATGATGTTGTTCAGGTGCATGAAAATCATTCCCAATACATCAATCGAGTCAATAATGCTGTTTAAATTGATTATTAGTCAAAATTCCACAACTTCTTAATTTTTAGAATTGTAATAGATTTTAGAAAATATGTTTATGCTGAAGTGTCAGGACAATCTTAGAGTGGAAGTTTAGTAATATTATTTTAAAAGCGTAAAGTGATGATGGCGTGATTTTACCTAAGTAAATGTGTGTTGTTATTATGGTACATTGATTTTCGTACTGAGTGTTGAGAATGTATCACTTGATGCCAAAATTAATGAAATTATAATGAATACTTGGTTTCAAATTATACTACAATTAAAAGTTACTTTGAATTGGACTTAGCACCAAAATTGAGAAAAGAGTAATGTTAGGAACACAACAAAATGTGACAATAATTTAACAATATTTCCAAACTAGTATGCCAACTTACACATGGGTTCACTACATTCTCCAAAAATAATTTTTTTAATAATTAATTTGGGAATGTTGTGAAATCGTTAGGAATTTTTATTGTGTACATAGCATTATTGTTTTCAATTGTGGGAGGAAGAGTGGCTAAAGCTTTTTTAGCAGTACCTCTATTTTCCTCTCCATGGGCAATGAGTACGTTTTTTTTAATTGTCTTTTATTTTAAATATTGACAATTTTATTTTGGGTTTATTTTAGGAAAAAGTTTGGCTACAAACTTGGTTTTAGTTAATGGCTACAATTCTACTCAATATCTTTTTATTAAATGTGAATTTTGACAAATCCACCATTAGATTACATTTTTTTTTCTTCTTATGTCCTCTATGCTTGCAAAATTTCTAGAAAATAAAAAATCAATAGCTATGTTATTAGTTGAATATTTAAATTTTAAGTTTTTGTAATCTAAAATTATGTAAAAAAAAATAAGTCAGAGTTATCATTTTTATATATAAGGTACTTGATGTTAAGAAAATATCTTTTACAGGAAGGTTGGCTAGAAATTTCTTGTAAAAACACTAGCCCCCTTTGGTTCATAATGAAATTATATCAATCTTTTTTTATTCTAGATATTCTTCTTGTTATGCACATAAAAAAGAAAAAAGAAAAAAGGAGGAGCCGTATGAGATGAAAATCTCACGTACGGTTCTGGAACGGAGATTCTTTGAATCGAATGACGACTGTAATGAATGTCAACTCAATCCAAAGGAAATTATGCGCCCCCTTTCTTCTCGATCCATAGAGAAAAAAAATGGAGGACTGATGCCAACAGTTCATCACAGAAGATAGGACTCACTGAGCCAGACTCACTAACTAATACTATTCTCACCAATGTTTGCGTTACTCAAAATAGTAAATAATATATGATTAGCATGAAATTTAACATGCATGTTAAGAACATAAAAAACTTGCAATTTAATCGTTAAATTTTCAAAATATGTAGCTATGCTAAGTTTTTTAGTGGAAGTTGTAGCCAAATTTTATTCTTTACTTTATATATATGTGATTGATTTTTTTTTTTTTTTTTTTTTTTTTTTACTTGGAAAAATATAAGTAAAGGAATTTGGAAAGATCTACCACACCAAACTGTGGCTTTCGTGGTTGGTGTAGTGTAATTCTGTAGGTGTATCAATTGCTTCTAGCCAAAATAGTAAACCCGAGCCTCTTGATTTGGTGTAAACCTCGACACCAACTAAGCTAGCCGAACCAATATTAACCTTAGATTTATTCAATTTGTTATGACACTACTTGAGGCTTTTTTGTTATATTACAATTTGATGATTGGATTTGGCGCAATTATTGCACCACACAATTATTATGTTGTTATGATATGGTAAAATTAAAAAGGTGAAAAAGTGATTTTTTTTTTTTTTTTTAAGTAAAAAGTTGAAAGGTGGGGAAAAAAAAAGTAGACACGACTATACAAGTATTGAGATTAAAAGTGAATTTTCAAAAGAGGTTGGCCTGTAAAAATGAGCCAAAGGGTTTTTTCATCTCGATCAATTTCACAAAAAAAGGGTTTTGTCTCTTTATATTAGTAAATATTTTTTTTTCTTTTTTTGAGAATGTATATTAGGGGTGTGCAGCGAACCATTAACCCATCAAAACAGACCCGATTCAACCCAACCTAAAATTTTTAAGGGTTGAATCGGGTCATAAGATTCACAAATGGGTTATGAAGGGTTGGTTTTTAAAGGTTGGTGGGTCATAAGATTCACAAATTTGTTTTTAAGGGTTGGTGGGTTGGATTGGGTTATGAAATCTTTTTAAAAATGGGTCGACTTGGGTTCGGGTCATAAGATTCACAAATTCACCTAACCCAACCTGACCTACCTATATTTAATATATATTTAAATTTTAAAAATATATTTTAAAAAAACTCAAACCCTAAGTTCTCCTCATATAGTTTGTGTTTGTTTGGTGTTATGCTGATGATAATTTGGTTATAAATTTGTTCTTATTTGTAGTGGTGTTGTTCTAATGTTCAATTTAATAATAATAATAATAATAGTAATTAAAAAAAAACTGTTCAACCCATGGGTCCAGTCCAACCTAACTCAATCCATGTGGATTGGGTTGGACCTCTATGATGGGTCAGATTGGGTTGTGATAAGGAATATTTTCACCATCCAAAAAAGTTTTTAACATCCTAGAGTCTTTGGTTACCAAAAGCATCACGAGCTCGTCTTTGATCACCAAAAGCATCGTTAGGTACCTTCCTTGACACCATGCGACACACTCCGCCCTGATGTTCATCACGTATCAAGGGGTCGTTAGCATATTCGACCTATCGGATCGCGACCATGCCGATCGACTCCATCATCAGGGATCCATCATGCATCCTCCTGACCCATCGGATTGTAACCATGTCGATCGACTCCGTCATCAGGGATTCGTCACGCATCCTCTTGACCCATTGGATCGTGACTATGCCGATCGACTCCATCACTAGGGATTCGTCAAGGGATGTTATGCATCCTTTTGACCCATCGGTTTGGAAGATCGATGGGCCAGGACCTCCCCTCCCTCGACGATAGATTACTCCAGACTCCACGTAGGATTTGCGTGCTCCCTACTCATATGCCTTAATGAGGATAATTTTTGATTGATCGACACGAGGTGCCGAACCTTCCTTGCTTGACGAACCTTCCTTATCTGATCATCGGCCTTACACCTAAACTGATCCCAAAGGGATGACCGACCCATGGGCCATCTGATCTAGGTTGATGATCCACCCCCCAATCCCGACGACCCATCATCGTAGGGTTTTCCATGGAACTTATGTGGGGTCCACTCATATGTCCATACATGGAAATTACTTGTGCATCACGACCAAAGATCCTACCGCACAATCAAATCTCCTATTTATGGGAAGGCGATCCCAAGTATCCTGAGACTCTTCTCTCTACAAGGACATTCTCCTGTATCAAGGGATTCGGGTCAGCTCTCTATTACTATATAAATGACAAACCATAACCCTTTTGAGGTACATGAATTCTCGCTAGCTCTTGTACTCTTGACTTTTTAGAGGGTCTTCTGTCACTAACTTAACCTTCGGAGGGTTTTTGGCCGGCACCCCACTAGTGCTCTCTAATTGGTTCTTCTCTTTTTGTTCTTTAAGTATACCAATTGGCACGTGTGTAGACGATCAACTCATTGACGATTTTTGTGCATCATCAGGTTGAATTTTTTTAATCAACCATGATAAATTGGGTTGAAAAAACTCCTTAACTCGACCTAACCTATGCACACCCCATATATATATAAATATATATATATGCGAGCAAATACTTTTTTTTGATAAGAATAAGCAAATACTTGGTCATGTGTAAAACGGACCAATAGAGCAGCTCATGAGCTTGCACAGTATGCGAGGAAGAAGGAGGAGTCTCATAGGGGTGTGCATGGGTCGGGTTGGGTCGGGTTGAGGAGTCGGGTTGAGGAGATTTTTTGACCTAACCCACCATGGTGGGTCAAAAAAAATTCGACCCGACCCAACCCAACCCATCACATAAATCCAACCCAACCCACATGGGTCGGGTTGGGTCGGGTTGAACCCATGGGTTTGACAAATTTTTTTATTTATTATTATTAAATTGAGTAGAAAAAAATATAAATATTAATGTATTAAAAAAACCCAAAGATTAGTATCAATGTAATTCCTTAAAGGCAAACAACACTAATGACTAAACAACAATAGTAATTTATTAGGGTTTGTGTGAACTAATTGGCTTTTATATAGGATAGGAATAACTGGTTATTTTAAAAAATTTATTAATTATATAATATATATATATATTAAATTAGTATTAGTAGGAGGAACCGAGAAAGTGCTGCTCTACAACTAGTTTTTTTTTTTTAATTATTATATATATATATATATATATAAAAGTGCCCTACAGCTGGTTTTAAAAAAAATTATTAAATATATAATATATTTTAAATATATATTAAATATGGGTGGGTCGGGTCGGGTTTGTAATTTTTTGACCCAAACCCAGCCCGACCCGTTATAAAAAAAATTTGTAACCCAACCCAACCCACCAAGCTTTAAAAACCGACCCAACTCGGTGGGTCGGGTCAAGTTTGATGGGTCGGTGGATTTTCTGCACACCCCTAGAGTCTCATAGCGGAAGGGAGTTTGTCCTCCTATGGTGATTCATGTTATTCAGGAAGATGGCATTTTGTTTATACTGTGTTAAGCTTTTCTTTTTTGGCTTTGTTGTACTCTCTTTTCTTTTTGGCAATGAGAATTCAGTTGTTTGCTTTAAAAAAAAAAAAAAAAATCAGCCCGCCACTCTCTCTCTATCTCTCATGCTTGTGAATTAATTATATATTTATTTGATAAGGTTGACTGAGATCACAAGCAGATAAACAGATTCAGACAACTTGTCAAGTTGTCATATCTCAAAAATTATAAAATCCCAAGAACCCAACATATAGCCCATAGGATTCCTTGGTAGGTTCGGTGATTCCTTTCTGAAAATATAGGAGTTGCATATATAGTCTTGGATTTTGGGATATGGTCGTTCCTATTTATAGCAACTTTACCTAATCACCAATAAATAATTCAGACAACTTGTCAAATTTTTTTTTTTCCAATTCTAACCTAATAATCCATTTTATTATATGCACGGCAAATTTGGCGATATCTTCAGTTTCTAATGCACAATTTTATTTTTTTTATTTTTTTTTAAATTATAATACTTTTAACTTTTAAGTAACTAGAATAGCGATCGAGGCAACATGTTGTACCAATTGGCATCTTAGTTTTTGCTTTGTAAATTATTTTTTATTTGTGTGGCATTAGTTTTTCCCATTCAATTTATAATTTTTAGCACCACCACATATTTTCGGTGTGATAGTCACTTCACAAATATAAGTGCTTGTAGGGTATGAGAGGCAAGATTCGGGATTCAGGTCTCTAGGAGAAAACTTTACACACATATACACTTAGATTATACTAGAGTAGAATTTATATCTTATATAAAAAAAAAAAATAATAAAAAACTTTTAATTTTTAACTTTTATGTACAATTTTTTAAAATTGAATTTATTATATTTTTTCAAAATAAAAATATGCTTTAGTATATTTTTGACAAAAAACTAAATAAACTAATGTAAAACACACATTTTAGTAAGTTAACAAAGTGCCCATTTGCCTTTTTTTTTACAAGGGATGGACATAGATTTTATCATTAAATGCATAACTTGTAAGCTGTAAAAACATTGAAAATACATTTGAGGTAGTCCACGAGAGTCTTAGTGCACTAGTTCACCCACCCACAGGCCAAACCACGGAGTTTATTATTTTTCTCTACACTTTTTCATCACGGACATATCATTCAAAGCACACAAAATTTTTAGACATTCATAGGATTCATCCATCCACATCAATTTTGAGTTGTTTCCTAAGTAAACACAATGCATGGTTGCATTATTAAAGGAGCAAAGATCTGCCCAAAGCACAATTATTTTGGAAAAGCCATACAATGAGTATGTGGATCTGAGGTAGAAAAGAAGATTGGAGATCACAAGCAATCGTAGAAGCAAAGATTAAGTTATTTGGATGGTAGAACAAATAATTTAATCATGTTTTTCTTGGTTAGATTTATAGATTATTATGATTGGGATAATTGTATGATATACACTTGCTTTAAACTTTCATTTCACGCATAATGTTTTTTGCATTCTTTGTAGACGTGGCAAATTAAGTATGTGGGTCGGGTCAATCAGGTTTGGGTAAAAAAATAGGTTATTTTAAATGGGTTAAAAACAAGTTGGGTCATTCGGGTTGCATGTTAGGTCAGATCAACCTGTATTTTTTCACATGATTTTTTTAAAATAAAAAAAAAATGCATTTGCCATTTGGTATGTCATGCATCAAATTATTTGATGTAAAATGCATTACTTTGAATTTACCATTTATATTAGGAATAAGCTCAGCTAAAAAAATTAATACTTATTAAATAATTATAAAAATCCTAACATTGCAAACTAAAACAAAATAGCATAAAGGAGCCCAGTCTACTCTTTGAACATCTAATTAAAACTAACACACAAGTTTCAATTATACACATTAACAACATCCCAAAACATAATACAAAATTTCAAATGTCCTATTGGATAGCTAATTTAACAAATAAAAAAAAACACATATAAGAAATTTACAATCTTGAAAACTAATTTCATAATCTAATATCAATTGTGGTTGGCACTTGACACTCTGTTTTAATTTGAGAATATACATCAAAGTTTAATTATTTACTTATTTGTATGTGACCTCTTTTATTAATATTACATTATTATTGAGCAAAACACACTCTAAGAAATATCATCTTTTATTTTGGAAAATAGTTTATTTCGATCATGGATTGTTAAAAAATAGGTCAAGTATCCATAATTTGTGCCAAATTTCATCAATACACTCCGGTTTTACTATTTTCACACTTATGAATACTTCTCGTGCATGTTTATAATTTCAAATATATGTTTTTAACTCCATTGCAGCCAGATTATCTTGGCATATACTTTGTTATTTGATATCCAAAAATCTTTACTTATCGCATTATTCAAGCAAGAGAATGCCTCAACCATTCATCTTTCAACTTGTTTGCATGCATCTAGATAAATGTCTCAATTGTATTTAAATGATGTTAAATATTTATAATATTTGAATGAGGTTATACAAAAAAATGTTTAAAAATTGATATTTAAAAAAAAAAAAACAAATAATAATGTGTATTTGTTAATTGAGTTTGAGTTGTGAACGGTAAAACTCATAACAAACAATTAAACTAATAATGTATTAATTTTATTATCTTTTTACTCCAAAAAAAAAAAAGTTTAAAAAAAATAGGTCGGGTAGCTGCAGGTTGGCCGGTCTGATCAGATTGACCCAAAAAACAAAATTTGAGTTTAAAAAAAATCTGGTTTAAGGTTGGGTCAGCGAAACTTGACCCGTTTTGCAATGCCTAATAGACTAATTCTTTGTAAAATTTCTAGCATGTGCTACCGTTATTTGCATTGCATAAAATCATTAAAAAAAAAAATCTTATTTTCATTGCCTAGCATCATCTGAATGTCGTACGTCTTGGATATTAGTATGTATAGAATCATGCAAAATAGGTTAGGATGTTGAATTTCCTGATTTGTTATCTGATATAAGTTTTCATGAACCTCATGTGAAACATGTTCATGTATCATGCAGAAATAAGATCTAGGGTTTACATATCTGCTTCCTAACTACGTGCTAATGCATTTTTAATATGATTTCATTCACGATTATGCGTCTTAGATTAGAGTGCATTGTTCATAAAAAGAAAAGAAAAGAAAAGATTAGAGTGCATTGAGATTGCATGTTTCTATTACTCGTGTGCATTTATTTATTTTGCCCGTGGCTAACTTGTTTATGTTTTGATTATTAGCATATATTTCTGAATTATGTGAATCTTGAATGCAGGAAATTTTAATTTTCAGCTTTTTTGTTATGTTCCTATTAACTATGTGATAGGATAGGTATATCATTTATATTGGTCATTCTATCTTAGCATATCATCTTCGGTTGGAGAGGGTGAGTGCCTAACATCTTCTCACATGGTAATTTAGTTCCTAAACTTGCCACTAAGACATATATACATATAAAATAAAAATAATATATATATATGTATATGTATATGTATGTATGTATGTATGTATTTACTTTCTTTGGTAGAATGTAACTAGGAAACAAAAATATGCATGTATGTATGAGCTTGAGCTTGAGATCCAACAAAAGTACACTATCAATCCCATGTAACTAGTTTGCACGTAGTCCTGACTTGTAATTAATTAAAGCTTAGTAAGATATGAGTTCATTTTTATTTTTTGCCCATGTCAAACTTAATTATTACCAAACCTATAACCAAGCATAAGCTCAGCTTTTATTTTTTATTTTTTTATCAAGCCCTAATATTTACAGACTTGTTCATGAATATATAAATATATATATATATATATATTTGTTTGGGCTCAATTCGTTTATTCAACAATCTCAAAACTAAAGTTCAACTTGACTTATTTATAAACAAAAAAAATATGAACGAACTTTTTATCAAACTAAACTCAAGTTGTTTATAAACAATTTGATTTATTTATAGGCTTACAACCCTAAATTGATCATATAACTCAGTAGCATTTTGTCCCAAGGGGCATTAAGAAAAATTGACAAAAAGCCCACAATCCATTTAATATTTTCAAAAGTACACTTTTTGGGATCAAGAAGATCCACAAAGTAGCCACATTAACTCCCTATCTAGTTGTATGATTATTTCATTTTCAAGGGAGAGAAACCCAAAGTTTTCGGTGGGTGTTGCATTGACAAAATGATTGCCTAGTTTTTACAGTTTACACCCTAATTTGGCATGCGAACTCGCAGTTGGTAACTACCACTTCCGAGTAGATTTTCTCTCATTTTTTATTTGTCGAAAAGAAAGAAAGTAAGCAGAGCATGCATGACTTGTCCACTAGTGGTCACTTTTGCAGACAAAAAAAAAAGACTAAATTTTATTTTATTTTTATATAAGATAGAAATTTTATTCTAGTCTAATTTAAATGTATAAGTGTGTGAAGTTCCCTCTTAAAAACTTGAACCCTATCTCTTATCCCCCACACCCCACAAACACTTAATACTTGTAAAATGACTATTGCGCCAATGATGCGCAGTAGTTAGGACTAAATTGAATATACATTGATACACCAACCTCAATTTTGCATTTATTAAGCTTGGGATAGAATTAGTTTCTACTAGAAATTTAAGAGACAATCCAATGGTATATAATGTACGTACAGAAATGGTTTAACAACTTAGAGTACATTTGGGAACATTTTATTTAGTTGAAATTGAAAATTTTTTGCTGAAAGTAGCGTAGATAAATCTAAAGGTAGCTGAAATATTGCAGTGGGACTTATAAATAGTATCAAAAAGTGTAATGAGACCTATAAATAATAGTAAAAATAAGCTAAATAGTAAAAAAAACTACATTTTTAAGCCAATACTAAACACAACCTTAGTTAGGTTGATCCCCCTAAAAAAGAACTTAGTTAGGTTGCACTCTATGTGTTTTTTTTTTTTTTTTTTTTCCTAAACCGCTATTTTAGTATTTTGTACCTGAACTTTGATTTGTTCTTTGAATGAATTTTGAATTTTCACACCAAAAAAAAAAAAAAAAAAGACTTGAGTTAGGTCGGGAACAGAGTTTAACGGTTAAGGATAATAATACTAGTGGGCCTAGACAACTAGTGGACCAGTGGAAGACAGCAGTGTTAGAGTGAGAAAGTGAAAGGTGGGCCTACTGGGCCTTGTATAATTCAAAGGTAAATGAAGAGAGAGAGAGAGAGGGTGGCCCACTTGAAGGTACTGTTTCTACTTGAGGAAAAATACCTATTCAACGATAGCCTCGTCTCAATTCCATTATTGGAAGGTTGGTTTTTCAAATTGCACTCACAAGTTATTTAAATCAACCTGAAGTATAGAAGAAACGTCTGGTGGAACATCTTCCATCCAAACTACCATATTGGGGGAACTAAAAGCTCTCTATGCTAGTTTCATAACATTTTTATAATATTTTCATAACAAATTATAGTGATAAATTGTTATTGGTTCTAATTTAAATTTACAATTGAAATTACTTTTTTATCTATTCATATCTAACAACTTATCATTTAAGTAATGTAAGGATCACATAAATTACTTTTTTGTCAAAACTCGATATTTGCCGATATATGAGTGATATATGTGTAAACTCAAATAAATCGACGTGTTTTTTAATAAACTGGAGTCCTAGTATTTTCTTTGCTATTTGTAAAAGTGTCAATGAAAATATTGTGTTTATACGTAAGCCTTTGCAGAGAGGAGAGGATTGAAGAACAAGACCATATACGCAATTTTGGTTGCATTGGGTTGGGCCTGTTTTTAGAATTTTTTTTGACTGGTGGGGTGTGACGTGGCTGCCTTTTTCATACCTCTATCTGTGGGCCCCACTTCTACACGAAGTTTAGCCTTGCCTCTCTCTCTCTCTCTCTCCAACTTTTTATTTTTAATTTCAGTATTTTTTTTTGAGAAGAATTAATTTCAGTATTTAATTGACGTGGTTGATTTTTTTTTTTCGAATCCAACTTATAATAATAAGTGATGATGTCAAGCATGATGATATCTGCTAATCTACGAATCTATCAATCTATCCTATGGTTTGGGGTTGGCTTCAGCATTTAAGTCAGATGTTAGACCCACGCTCTAGTAATGAGGGTTCATACCACGCTCTCTTCTTCTTCTTTTTTTTTTTTTTTTGGTTTAATTTGGAAGCTAATTATAACTAGGGAAGGTAAAAATTCTCCTCTATCTCATGTAGCTTTTCCCATTTGAAGAGGTGACATTGTAAGGACAAGTTTTACTTCCCATACCTTATTGTGTTTTTTAATATATATTTAAATTATTTATATATAATTAATCTTTTATTATACATATCCTATTTATACTTTAATTTTTTTACATATTTTATTATCATTCTCCAAAGCACTTGATTTCTCCCTCTTTTAACATCTTACAATTTCCCTTTCCTCTTTCTAATTCATATCTATTTTATTAATGCTAAAGTCACCTTATTTAGGATGGCAAAATACCTCTAACTCACCCTAAAACTTGACCCGCATCGCTTTTGCCTAACATTCCCCACGCTAAAAAGGGGATGAGGCACCCTAATCCGACCTTGCCTCACTCCATTCCATCCATATCTATAATATATTTAACGCAAAAAATGTTAGACTTTGAGTTGACCTGACCTCAAAAAAATATAGGAGTAACATCTACCTATAAAGTCACGACAACACCCTAGATTCACATTCCCTAAAAAAACCTAAGGAGATGGTAAATTGTCACAATTCCCTCACTTTAGGGAAAACATTAAGTAAACCATACCAAAAAAATTCTATAAATACCATCATTTTTATGACCAAAAAAAATACGTTTTTCCAACTACCATTGTTACTCGATCTACAAATTTTCTTCCAAACTTTCTCTTAGCTCATATACTAACTTAAGCTTCAAAGAGCTTTTAACCAACCCTTAGAAAGTTGGTTGTTTATTCCCTATAAGCCTTAAATAAATAAATAAATTCATTATTTACCATTTTTGTTTGATTGGAGTGCTCGTTGTAATTCCACTTATTTAAATTCCCTTCACCTAAAATATCTAATTCAAAAACTAAATCACACATTTTTTCGAGAATAAATGGCAGAAAACTAAATTACACATTTGATCCTTAAAACTAGCAGCTTTTACATTTTGATCCATGAAGTTTCAAAAAAATTTCTTTTGCCCTTCATGTTTGATTATGTTTTTATGTTGGTTTTGTTGTCCATCTTCATCAGTAATCTAACCGTTAAGTGCCATATATGTGCTTAATCATTAAGACACGTCACCCATATTTTACCTTATGTCAATAGAAGCCACATTTTCGTTAGTAATCATGAGCATCATCAACATCATCACCATGCAATCAAATTCAAGGCGAGGCTTCTGATTGCATTTGATAAGATATAGGTGATGTGTCTTAATGACTAAACATTTATTTGTCACTAAACATTCAGATAACTAACAAAGATGGATAACAGAGCTAATATAAAATCATAATCAAACATGAAGAACCTAAATGAAAACATCCCCAAATTTTAAGGGAAAAAAAGTAAAATTTATTCTAATTTGAAATATATCTTTAAATCTTTATAAGATGCTAAAATATCACAATTTTCGACTGTGAAACAAGAAACGTACTTCCAATATCTGTTTAATACATATTATTACAAAAGTTTCAAGAAGAAGGATTATTTTTTGAAATATAACAAATAAAATCTTAAACAACTATTAAAAATAATACTTATAAAAAATAATAAACTTTTCATTTGGAGATGCTAATATATATCTTTTCCACCTCTATCCAATTCGTTAAGTCAGAGCATTAGCTTGACTACAAGACCTACTTGTCGAGCAAGGAAAAAGGTTGACCATAGTGATCCAACAATGCCGACCTTTTGTTTTCTTTTTCTCTAACCACTAAGATGTTTTAGTTTGCAAAGTTGTCTCTTGCTTGCTCATGGATTCAGCAGTAGTTATATCTACGAGATCGAGTATGGAACTTTTTTTACTTGGTTTAAATTGAGTATCCATATCCATTTCCCTTATTTTTCTTGCTAGGATTGGAAATTTTTGAAAATTAAGAAAATTCGTGACTAGACAAAGGAGACACACATTACCCCATGATTTTGAATATTCGAGGCACTACAACTTTGAAGTAACCTATTGGAGAATTCATTTGAAGTAGACAATTTTAATTTCATAAATTCATTTGAATTTAGGAATATAAGTTCTCTTTAATCTTTTATGTGTTTATATATATATATATATATATGTATATATATATATATATATATATATTGATAATTTTATATAAAGTATATTTATGATTTTTTACTTTAAAATTGAAAAACTATACAATCTTTTATATATTTATTAATAATTTTGTAATTTTGTTGTTGTTTATTTTGACCCATTTATCAAAATCACTATAAGTTTCTTTAAAAAATCTTATCCCCTCTCCTCGCGTGTGTGTGTGTTAAAAACACTTAGTATTCTAAAAAAAAAAAAAATGTCTAAGTTATTAGAATCATATCGAGCATTGAATCATTGAAAGAGTGGTATGATAGTTGGATAAATACAGTGGCGGCTCCAATAATTTTTTTTAGGGTGTTTCTCAAGAAACATAAATTACATAATCTAATAAAAAGAAAATTTTATATATTGACAACAACAACAACAACAATAAAAAAAACACGCAAATACATAAAGTTTTACAACATAAATCTTCTGGAATTCAGTTGTGGTTATTGTTAGTGTTGTGAACAGGGATGGACGGCGATGACTGAAGAGATTAAGTGAGTTTCTTATTTCCTTTTAGCATTTAGGTTTGATTTAGTTTTAGTTTAAATTGTTTAATGACTTGTGAATCTGCGAGGCACTGAGGCAATGAGGATTTAAAAAAAAATATATATTTATATATATATATAGATATATATTTGTTGAATTAAAAACGTAATTGTGTTGGTGTTGGAGTAGTGATAGTCTTAGTCTGAAATGAGATTGATTTTGTACTGGGCTTTTCTATTGGCATTTGGTTTGGGCCTTTTTAGTGGTTTTATTATAATTTTTTTTTCCTAGATTTTTGTTCAAGTTTTTTTTTTTTTTTTTTTTTGGGTTTTTTCCATAGTTTTATAAACCAATACGGGGAAAGAACTGGAAAATGAACTGGTTACTGGTTTTTTGGTGGGACCGAGATCTGACCAATGGTCGAACTGGTGAAGTCATAAATAATATAATTAATAAAATTTTAAAATTTTAAAATAAAAATATAATAAGTTTATTACTAATAATATGATAGCAAAATGTAAAATCATAATATTTAGTGACACTTTTCGTGTAAATTTAATCAAATTTCCTTAGAATGGACAATCACATGTTTAATTATAATCATAAAAATAAAAAGTTTATTATATATATATATAATGAATTAATTGATGTTATAATCAAAATTAAGTAACTTTTTAAGTTTATTCACTTAATTAACTAAAACTACTATTTTTTTATAATCAAAATTATCGGAAAAAGAAAAAAGAAAAGTAGTTGTACAATGAAAAAAGCTAAATTTATGTGATTTGACCAATTAGTTGTATAATATATATTATAATGTTTTTTAGGAAAAGTAGTCGTACAATAACAGTGTGTTAGGTAAAAAAAAGTAGTCATACAGGGTGTTCTCAAATTTTTTTTTAAGGTAGATAAATATAAAGTTTTAAATTATTATGTTTAATTATTATTATTATTATTTTTCAGGTTAGGGTGGTCCTAGGACCACCCTGGCCATAAGGTGGCGCCGCCCTTGAATAACTAGTCAATTTATTATAAATAATTAAAAAATAGATAAAAAGAAGATAAACTATAAGATATGGGATGATATTCAATCTAAACATAAAAAATGAATAAAAGTATTACACTTGAATTAATTACTTAATCAATTGATTACACTTTATTCCAATATAGAATCTAGATGTACCATTGTACATCCTTGGTGAGATGGTCACTCCACAAGTATTAAGTGCTTGTGGGGTGTGGGGCGTAAGGGTCAGGGTTTAAATCTCTAAGAGAAAGTTTCACACATATATACACTTAAATTAGTTTAGAGTAGAATTTCTATCTTGTATTAAAATAAAATCCAAATGTTTTATAAGAATGACTAAAATTATGACACTTGCATTAATCTTTATGACCAAAGTTGTCAAAATCGGGATCCTACGTAGGATCATTGAAGGTAGATGAGATCGTAAGATCGGATCGTGAATCGTAAGATCCTACATATTTTCATATTTAAAGCAAAAAATACATTGATAATGACCTTGTATGTTGAATAATCACATAAATTATAAATTCATCCATAGAAAAACTAAGATTTGCATCATATGATGTAATTTGCATATCATACATCATCAAGTCTATACTAACGACACAAATATATTTTAGTTTTGACCCAATGTATTTAAAAAGTTCAATAAATGTTTAATTAGCAACCAAATACCAAAATATTTATCAAAACGTACATATGAAAAATATTTTCCAAATTCTAAGTTTCAAGTTTGAAATCCAAAATAAGTTAACAAATGGAAATTAGCTAACTACAATATGAAACCCAAAAGCAAGATGAATATTAAGGTAAAGTGAACATTTAATTATTCACATTCTAAGGTTCTTATAACTATCGTCCTAAATTCATAATCATCATCATCCATTTTATCATTTATGTAGACATTATATTTGTATACTAGAACTGCAAAAGACATTAAGATATGATTTTACACTCAACTATTCAAGTTATACCACTCAGCAACAATTAAAGAGTATGCTAAAAAAAAATCAATCAATTAATATAAAAATACAAGCATAACTGATAAAATTATATATAAAAAAATATTTTAGTAATATTAGAACACAAATTAGTATATTGATCAAACAAATTTAACAACATTATAGCTTAAAAGGTAGCAAAGCTAACATTAAATTTTTCATTTAGAAATGTTGAAGTATTCGTTCATTTTGATTACAAGTGAACTAGAAACTAGAAAACATTTGCTTAGGTTAACATAATTTTATAAAAATAAAATCAAAAGTTATACCATCACAACATGAAAATATTAAAACCCTTAAAACTTCATCAAAACAAAAAAATTTATCCCATAAAAAAAAAAAATTGTTTTTGGTAGGATCAGTAGGATCTCATACGATCTTATATGATTCTACGTGATCCTACACGATCCTATTATTTTTACGATTCTAGTGCAATCTTAAACGTTTTAATAAATTGGGATCGTAAAATCGTGCGATCTTACGATCCAGATCGCGATTTTGACAATCATGTTTATGACACTTGCATTAATCTTTGGGTTCCTTAATGATATTTTTCTGAGTGAAAAATTATCTAATGATATTTAACATGATCTTTTCTCTAAAACACCATCTACTTTTCAATATTTTATCTAACTTTCTGCAAATCTGTTTCTTTTTTTAATATCGACCTGAAACTTTAGAATAAGTCTAGTGTCACACATTTTGGCACAACAAATGTCACAACTCACCCATGTGACGAGTTGTGGTTGATGAAGGGATGTCCCCACATTGACCCACCATCATTCCTCTACTAATCACAACTCGCCATGTTACGAATTGTAGTATTTGTTTTGCCAAAATATGTGACACTTGTTGTGCCAAAATAGGTGGCACTAGAATTATTCGAAACTTAATACGATTCACCGACTTAAACGGCTGTTTCATTACAGTTCTAATAAGCAGTAATAACTATGGTATACGGTCCCAAAATTTAATTTAAAAAAAAAAAAAAAAGGTTTCAAAACAATTATGAAAAAGAGAAAGATGAAAGTGTCGGGAGGGTATTGGTGAATTTGAGCGTGGATGAAAAGGTGTTAAGGCCTAAGGGAAAGAGAAAGGTGAGAAGCACGCGCCAAAAGTGGGTGGTAAGGGAAGCAATGAGTCATAAATACGAGGTACCGCATAGGAAGGCTATTGGTCGCTAGAAGAACGAAACAGGCAAAGGTGGCCCATTTCCCGTACTCTTGGATTGGACATTTCTGGAAAGAGCTTCCTTTTCTTACTATTATTCCCATTTCCTTTTCTGATACCAAACCCTCTCTCTCCCTCTCTCTATTCCCCGGCCTTGGAGTCACAATTATTGTGCACCAGCTCCTTCCCCAAGTTGCCCCTCTTCTTTGCAACACTTTTTATTTACTGCTCTCCCATATGGTAAAAACCAGGTGAAACTAGGTGAACGTGAAATAAAGAGAGAGAGAAAGAGAGATATAAGAGGTGACTTGTGACGTGAATGCTTAATAATTAGTAGCTAATAAAGGTAATTGAGTAATTAGTCATCTCTTTTAGTCCTTGTGCTGTCTATTTCTATTAGTGGGTAATTTAGAAAGAGAAAGGAAAAGAGAGAGAGAGAGAATGCTTTTCGATTTGGTTAACGTGGGAAAGTTGTATAAGGAAAGGGATGGCTCTTTCTTTCCCATTTTTCCATTTAAATGTTTCTTTTGAACCCACCAATAAGAAAAAGAAAAAAGAAAAGAAAAAATAAAAAGAGTAGTGATCATACATGTAGTAGTAGTCCTAGTCTCCTAGACAAAGAGAACAGTAAAGAAAGCTCGTACACACAAAAAAATTATAAACGAATTTAAAACCCGAAGGCACAGGTTAAATAAAGAAAGCCAGAATAGACACAACCAAATTCATGAATGATTGGAAAAAATAGATAATTTGTTTTGGAAGCAGTATTGTAGAGAGAGAAAGAAAGAGAAAGAGAAAGAGAAAGAGAAAGAGAGAGAGTGAATTATGAGTCATTGAAAAGAAAGGAAAAGAGATGGAGGCAAGTGGTTAGAGAGAGAGAGAGAGAGATAGAGAAAGAGAGATATAAGCAATAAGGAGGGTGTGGGATGCTTTGGGCAAGCTTTGCTGAAACTGGCCTCGTCTATGCTGTATTGGGCAGTTAGGGATACAAGATCTTGGAACATCTCCACCTTCTTACTACCTTTTCGCAACACACCCACATCACAACTCCTCCTATCTCCTTTGTCCTAGGTTTTTCTTTCCTTCTTTTTCGTAATTCTCTATCTTTACCTTCTTCACTTCACTATTGTCTTCCTTACGCATCTTCTTCTCTCCCCCTCCTTATTTAACCAGAAACAAAGCTACTTCTTTTATCTTATTTTATTTTAACTTTTTGTACCAAAGACAAACGTATAATCAGGTGTTTATATGAGAGTGAGACTAATGATCAGAATTTGTACCACAACAAAACACTAAAGGTCCCATCTTCCCACCTCAAAAAAACAAGCTTGTCTTTCACAGAGATCACCAACCAAAAAAAGTAAAAAAAATGTGGGATCTAAATGACTCACCTGATCAACGAAGAGACGACGAATCCGAAGGCTGCTCTTCTCAGAAGACTTCTTTTGATGGGGACGATGACAAGGGCAAAAGGGTCGGATCCATGTCGAATTCAAGCTCCTCCGCCTTGGTCATCGAGGACGGATCCGACGACGATCAAGACTGTGACCCAAAAAAATTCAAGCGGCGTAGTAGCCCCAACAAGCTATTCGGGTTCTCTTTCAACGAGAGCAACGAGCCACAACCCGTGACCCATCAGTTTTTTCCGGTGGATGAGTCAGAAATGGGAGCTACATCTGGTGGTG
Organism: Notholithocarpus densiflorus; assembly: GCA_030021035.2. Taxonomy (NCBI): domain Eukaryota; kingdom Viridiplantae; phylum Streptophyta; class Magnoliopsida; order Fagales; family Fagaceae; genus Notholithocarpus; species Notholithocarpus densiflorus. The sequence goes on along the minus strand of JARYZH020000080.1, from coordinate 1,815,741 downwards.
CACTAGTAGGAGCTGTGGAAAGTACTGGTGGTGCCTCTGCTGCTACGTTTCCTCGGGCTCACTGGGTTGGGGTTAAGTTTTGCCAATCGGATTCGCTTAGCCCTGGAAAGTCTGTGGAGGTCTCACAGCCCATGAAGAAGAGCCGCCGAGGACCAAGGTCTAGGAGCTCACAGTATCGAGGTGTCACGTTTTACCGGAGAACTGGCCGCTGGGAGTCTCACATATGGTTAGTCTTCTTCTTCTTCTATGCGTGATCAGTGAATTTACTTTCTATTTTTGAAAATTTTGGATAATCAAGGTTTTGAGTGTTTGGATTCTTGTTGTGCTTAATGTAGGGATTGTGGAAAGCAAGTTTATTTGGGTAAGACTATTTATTTAGTTTTTTTTTTTTTCCTCTGGAGAGAAATGGGTTTAATTTTCTTTGATTAATGATATGGGAAATTTTCTTATGGGTTGGTTGGAAATAAATGTGTATGTAGGTGGATTTGACACTGCACATGCAGCTGCTCGGTGAGCCTCTTGATTCTAGCTCCTTTTGTTTAGCAAGCTTGTAATATATATTGCTTGCCTTCATCTTGAAGCGAACGAATAAAATTTTGTCTGGAAAATGTGAGATTGTAAAAGGAAAATATATGTTGCAGTGCGTATGATAGGGCGGCCATCAAGTTCCGAGGAGTGGAGGCAGACATCAATTTTCGTATTGAGGACTATGAGGAAGACTTGAAGCAGGTATGTGTGTGTGTGTGTTTGAGTGAAAGAAACATGGAGAGAGATTTTTATTTGTATTATATTATGTTATCTTGAACAGTGCAAACCTTATCTTCTACAGTTGTATATCTGATATTCCGAATTGCTTTATCTTTCTTTATTTGGCTAATGAAATATATATCTACAAATGGAAGGATTTGTAATGGTGTTGTCTGTAATAGATGAACAATCTGACTAAGGAAGAGTTTGTTCACGTACTTCGCCGACAAAGCACCGGATTTCCTAGAGGAAGCTCTAAGTACAGAGGTGTAACCTTGCACAAGTGTGGAAGATGGGAGGCTCGGATGGGCCAATTTTTAGGCAAAAAGTACACTTTCATCTTTCTCTATATACTTCATCCCCAAATCTCACATACACCTTTTCAGTTTTTGTGTGTATGTTCTTTAATTTGATTATCGAATGGTTGTTCTTAATCTTAATCTGATTTAACAGGTACGTTTATTTGGGTTTGTTTGATACTGAGATTGAAGCCGCAAGGTGCGTGCTTTGCAAACTTAAATTGGACTTTGTTCCTAGATTATAGTACTATTGTCATATATGGTCGTGAAGAACAAATGTCGGTAGGTTGGGTTTAAAATTTCTGGTACATATGTAGGGCTTATGATAAAGCTGCAATTAAGTGCAACGGCAAAGAAGCTGTCACCAACTTTGATCCAAGCATCTACGAGAATGAGCTAAATAATTCCACTGGTAATTTTAACTTTGATGAGTTATGTTGTCTTTTTTAACATTGGCAGCTATTTGCCTATCTCATTTAAAATATATTGGGTATGTAGAATCTTCAGGCAGTGCAGCAGAGCACAATCTTGATTTGAGTTTGGGCAATTCGAACTCAAAACAAAACGGTTTAGCATTGGGGAATGATGGTTATAATGCTGCAATGGGACAGAATTTGATGTTAATGCCACTTGAAGCTGATTGGCAGAATCAGGGATTTAGACCTAATAAGGTTTCATATATCTAACTATAGTTTTATTTTGATCCTCAACCCTTTAAATTGTATATTCAAATATGCCAAACCAATCAATTCTTTGCTTCGTATTATAATCAGGAAGCATCTAGAGGTGAGAGTGACGGTCAAGGTCATGGTCACGGTCACGGTAGAGATGGGTACAGCGAGACTGAAACCATGCAGATTCTGAGCCGAACCCATCTTCAATCTGCATCCTCCAACTCCAATGAAATGCAAAGACATATGTATTTCAGGAGAGCTGGGGAGACCCAGATGCAACATAACTTTACCCCACACATTAGTCCGCCAAATTATCAAGTGGGTAGGCTAATTAAGCTCATTGCAGAATTTGGGGTATATCCATAAAAGAAGTTGTTTTTAAGTAGTATTTGTTCATATATGTGTCATTTTAGGTTCAGTACCCAAGCAGCAGCAGCAACGGAGGCCGAATTGGAGGCGATCTTTCACTTACTATAAATGATCAACAATGGCAATCCGCTCCTCCCCAATTGTTTGCAGCCGCTGCAGCATCATCAGGATTCTCACCGCAGATCAAATCCTCCCAACATTGGCTGCAGAAAAATGGATTCCACACTCTCATGAGACCCTCCTGAGTGTCCTAAACCCACTTTGGTCTTTCTGCCTTGCCATTATCTCCAAATTTCCCTTCTTTCTGCCAACCTTATTTATAAACATGTAAAGAATGAAGTACTTCTGAGACTTATTTTCATATTCGAATTTTCAACCCCCGCTTTATTAGAGAGGCAAATGAAAAACCCAAAATTATTGTCAAGAGAAAAAAAAAAAAAAAAAAAAAGTAACGGAATTCTCACTCTCTGGGAATGTTGGTCGTTGGTCAAACTAACAAAACAACGAAATTTTCAAATGAATTTTCTGTGTTCTGACTGATATTCGCTGATCTTTTAGTAACTCTTGGATGTGTGTGTATGTCTATATTGTTTTGCCAGACTATGGTACTTTTTATCCAGCACCTATTGTAATTTTTAGTCCTCAATTATTGTACTTAGCCAGCTAATTTTTTAGCTCAAGTAATGGGATGAACTATTTTATTTTTATTTTTTTGTTTGTTAAACTTGTTGGCCGACTTTACTCACTGAAGGTTTTGGATAAATCTATCAGACTGTCATGTTATGAAGATTCTAGGGACTGTGTTTTTTAAGGACACTGGTTCCTTGCTTCCTGGTAGGGTAATGCTAATTACTACACTGCTTTTGTCTGAGGCATAGGATTGGAAAAATCTAAAGCGTGAATTTTCTATTAAAGATGGGGCTAGAGACAGAAATACAGCTCAACTAAATGTGTATTTTGTGGCGTTGGAAATATCATCGGATAGTGATGAATAGTCACTATCATCGGTGTCCTTCGAATCAGTTCTCTTCGGCCAAAAGCAGTCAGACATATGGCTATTATTACGAGAGGGACCTATCGTTGTAGCCCCAAGGTTTCAAAGGACACTGTTTATGTCTGCGAAAGAGAAAAAAAAAGAGAGAGAAAGACCAAAAGGGTCTAAGTATTAGGGTTAGGGTAAACTTGTCATACTCTAAAAAGGAACCTCAGAAAGTTTGTGCGGGTTTGAGTTTAATCTGGGTTTTACTTAAGAGAGATTTAAAAAAAAAAAAAAAGAGATCGAATGGAGTAAAAACACATAAAATAAAAGTTTATCAAACAGATATTTTTGGTTAAAAAGTAGAAGACTAGAAAAAGTAAAGTGGGCAGATTCAATTCTGTATTTTTACCCTACATAGAGAGAGAGAGAGTTATGGGCAAGTTTTTAATACTTTGGACTTGTATTTAAAAAAAAAAAAAAAAAAGATTTAATACTTTAGTAGGTTTACACCTCCAAGTACAGGAGTGAAGGCTAGGACTTATTTTCTTAATTAATATTGGTGGAGATTCCCATGAACAACCTTTTTATGAAGATTTGCTAGCTTTGCTTTACGCGGTATGCCATTTGATTAGTCCCATAATATAATAGTATCATCCATTAATATATTATCATATGTATGGTTGTTAGGTACAAGGAATGAATTATAATGGGATAATTTAATCAATAAACAATTAATTAAAATGGATGCTATCCTCATTACATGCGTCATCAACAAATATATATTTTAAGAAGCAAAAGCTTCAATTAGGACATGCCCCCTTTCAGCATTTGATGAACTGCTCATCGTACTGATTATGCTTTGTTCTTGATGCTACATAAACCTCACCATCACTCGTAGTACTTCATCAAATAATTAAATTTACATTGATATGCAATACTAGAATAAAAGACAAATTTGTACCCTTCTAATCCTGTGTGTATGACACTTTTTTTTATGTACTCGATCTTACCATTTCATATATACAAAAATAAGGGATTGGTTGATCCATAGAAAGCATTTAGAGAGTTATGATGATAATATCTTTTTACAGATCATTCACATGTGAAAGCACATTGATAGCGTTAGAAGTTCTGATTATATATTTCTTTGTTCTAGTTAATTAAGACCTTGCACTTCCCTTTTTCTCTTTTGATTTTTCCTACCTTATTTCTTTTTCTCTCTCTTGTTTTGGCTGTGATCATTTGGCTTGCCATGCAAAAATTGCCCTAATCAAACCCTTTGGAGTTTGGATCTTTGCTACAATTAAGGCAGTTTCCTTTTTCTTTTTTTTGTTGAATTTATCAATATAAGCTTGTTATGTATATATATTTTCTGTCAATTATTAATTAAAAAAAAGAATATAACATTAATCTTCTAAAACTTGTGGTTTACTTTATATTATAGAAGTGGTATAATTTATTTATTTTTTGAAGAATTTTGTTTATTTTGTGAAAAATGATATAGGTTATTTAGAAATGAAATATTATACATAAATGAAAAGAAAAAGGTTATCATCTATAAACATATAGAAATTGAAAGGTGGTCCACAGCCCTAACCCCATTCTCCTTCAGTCTATATATGTCAATATGTGTGGAGGTAAAAAAATATCTATTTCTAAAAGGAACAAAGTGACTAGTAGATTAAAGAGCCCCTCCTTAGATCCTTTCCTTGGCATCGAATCTAAGAAGCACTGCAAAACCTCAGACAGACAGATCCATCTCTCTCTATTTATGCTTCTCTTTTTACTATCAAAATTTGTGGTGTAAACAGCAGTATACATATATACACACACGTAAAAGTAAAAACCCATCAGTCCACCCCGTTGAGAAAAGAGTAGGTACACAAGCACAAGTAGGGAAAATTTTTTTTTTTTTTTTTTTTAAATGAAAGAGAATTGGTTTGGGAAATCAAAAAAAGAGTAAATTTAACACGGGGTTGGGTTGAGTTACTTTTGTTTTCTATAAAGATGAGGGGTTCCAAAAATGGGATTTCTTCAACGGTTGGAAATTGTTGATGTTGTTTTTATAATAATTTTTTTTTTGGACGAGTGGTGTGTGTTGGTGATTGCTGTGTTTTATGTCTGTGTCTGATACTAATTACACCAATGAATGTGACTGTGAGTGCGACTAGGACTTTGATGGTGGGGGCATTGGTCCTTCTTATTTATATGCATATATTGTGCGTGAAGTGTTAGATCGCTTTCATAATTCACTCAGACAAACTACTCTTTTGGTTTCCCTTTCTGGGACGCGCTTACTCTCTTTAATCTCTCTTTTATAACACCGACCTTACCTGTGCTTGCCTTATCTCTCCCACTATATGCTTTCATACGCTTTCCTTTTATGGCATGCTTTTGGGGGTTGTTTTTGTGTCCACAAGTTTTTACACCTATTTCCACGTTTCCTTCTTCATCTCGCTCCAATGTAATTTAATTTCCAAGTTCAAATACCTTTTGGAAGTAGGGGTTAGATTAGCTCCACGTCCTGTTTCATGAGGGTGTGAAAGTTGGACTTTTTTACCTATACCTTAATTTCAGTTGAAAATATCACCGGGTGAATTGAATTGTGGTACCTCTGCATACTTTTAATCTATGTAAGAAAATGGGGTCTTGGTTTTTTTGGTCGGTTGAATAAGAAAAGGGGCCTCTAACATGGATTTATTGAGCTCACATCATGTGATGATAATATGTAATATAATGTGTATCACCGAGACCTTGATAAAGCTATTATAATAAGCATAACATATTTGTTGAAGTGCTACTACTCAAACTGTTCAACCTTACCAAATATTATGTAAAGCGATATGAAGACTTTTACCATTAAAATTACACCTGCAATACTACGCGGAATCTTGATTCAAGCACAAGGGAACGATGGAGGTAGGGTACGTATTTATTATGTAATAAAATATTTCCAATCAGTTTAAAAGAAAAATAATAATAATAACAGTTGAGACTTGAGAACGTGAATATCTTGGGCAAGGTTGTTGCTTAATTAGTGATTGTACGGCTAGTATTTTTTAACATAGGAGTGTGGCTTCCACGTGCGGTGAAGGAGGGTAAGAATTGATATTGTTTCCATTTGTCCTAATATCTTATAAGTCTCTTGTAATTTTCAATTTGGATTAAGAAGCACGTCTCCTTGAATTTCGAGTCTTAAGTTCAAAGCTTGGGTTGTTAAGAACCATGTTACGTAGCTTATTTAAGCCAGCCTTGATGCTACTGTCTACCAGAGTACTCCGTAATGGAAGGATTAGGGACTTGATCGGACTTGACGCACCTAATCTAGTACTCTTTTCCCCTTTCCCTAGAAGAGTGAAGTTAGGTTGAAGTCCTTTTTTTTAAGTTGAGATCGAAATTACACACCTACCTAGTTCTCAATCTCCCAAGAAGCTGCATCAAATATGGTATAAAGGAAGAAAAAATATAGTTATATTTGAAGAGAAATTGCACATGTATAGTGATATTAAACAAAATGTTGCATCTATAAGTTAAAATTTGTTGCAGTAATAACTTAAAATTAGTAAATTATTACATCAACAATAATTAGTTGCAATAACTTATAATTTTCGATTGCAATACAAATTAACTTTAATATCTTATTGCCTTAGATTTGTTGTAATAATTTAAAATGAAGAAATCTTTATAATAATTTGATACTAATTATTTTTGTAATTTACTAAAACGAAAATTTTGAAATGATAGCTTATTGTAACGAAGTTATCATTGCAATAATTTGATATAATTTTTTTTACAATTTATTGTAATGAAAAATATTAAGATATCAATTATTTTATAATATATTGCAATGACAAACATGAAATAATTATTTATTACAAAGAATATATCGTTGCAATAATTTAATCCGAATTATTTTTGTCAATTATTTCTGATATATTGCAATAAAATTTGTGAATTAATAGTTTATTACTACAAGATATTTGAAGCAATAAATTATTTATTGCAAAAACATATAAATTATTATCAAAATTATCATTAAAATATTTGGAGTTTATTACAACGGAATTTTTTTGTTACATAAATCTATTACCTCAAATTTTATTGAAACAACTCACATCAACTATTACAATGACACAAATATTATTGTAACTATTTTTTCTTTGTAATTGTGGTGTGCCTTTTTTGCAACTGTAGACTGGGCTGTCTCCTGCCACATTACGGCCCAATGATTATGGGTAGGAGAGTCAGGATTGGCTTGACTGCAACACACCCTAAGCCAGCTTGTGCACAAGCTAGAACCTCCTTGCTAAGACCTTGGACATGTGCCCATGACGGAGGAAACTGTTACAAAAAGGTTATGGCAGACAGATGTAATATGACAATAATAAGAAGAATATGTTTACTGTCAACCAGAAAAAAAGGAAAAGCTAAATCATGCTTGTGGGGTCAATGAATCTGGCTACCCCGGCCCACTTTATACTAGGCCCAAGGCCCACGCCGAGGAAGAAGAAACGTCCGAGGACGAACGGAGGAAGTCCTAAACTACCAAGCAGCATCGCCGAGGACAATCATGTCCTCGGCGAACCGAGATCATAGAAGAGAAAGGCAGCGCGCCATCAAGGGCGGTTTCGTAGAGCGTCCCAAGAAAGAAGACAAGTACCGTGGATCAGCCATGGGAGCCTGGGAGAGCAATTCAGGGAGAAGCTGTCACCTCCACATTAAATGCCCACAACTAACGTTCTGGCCGCATTAATGAGGAAATGACCCTTGAACAGTGCCGCTTTGGTTGCTGCAACTCACAGAAGGTTTGGGACGGCGGCTAATAGGACAAGCACTCAAGTAGTGACCTACACGATCAATAAATGGAGGGCCAAGATCAACCTAAAAATGGTATAAAATGTAAAGAGGTCCTCCAGAGAAAGGATGAGAGATTGGAAGTAGAAAAAACTGTCGCAACCTATATCATCTTTGTAACCTCTGTATCCAAGCACTGAGGAAATAATAAGAACAACAAAGTTCCTCGGACCAACGTCCAGGACAGATTCTAACACTTAAGACTTGTTTTCCTGCTATTCAGTTTACCCATAACCATGTTTATTTGTTGCTATCCTCACTAAAGCCTAGTTCTTAAACCCATCATCTACAAATTTATTGTTTAGGGCTAGTTGGGCTTAAATCCACTTTTCCAACAGTAGAAGTGCTCAGACCCAATCCCTACAATACTCTTAGTAAAGGAGGAGATAATGCAATAGAAATGAGTTAATAACAATGATAAAAAGAAAAGGAAAAATATTAATGCTTGATCAATAAAATAAAAGGAAGGATGGTTAGTTTGCTATGCTTGATTTCTCAACGGAGTCAAGTCCAAGAAGGGAACCACCCTTCAATGTGGGCAATCTCACTAGGACGTCCTGCCACAGAAATTGCCCACTTTGAGATAATGGACCTAGATGGCTTTTCCTCAAATTCCTTAATCCTCACTAGAAAGTAGGCTTTTAGAGGGAGAGAAAGGAATAGCCTATTGGTGCATGCCTACTATCACACTTTTGTTCACTCTCTGTTTTCCCTCTTTGGTTCCTTTTTCCTCTCTAAGTTTTTTGCTTTCCCTCTTATCTTTCACTCATTTTATTACTTCTTTTTCTCTTATATTTTTAATCTCATGTGTTTTTCTTCCCCTTTTCTCAGTTCTCCTCCGTTCTCCCTTGATCTGCCTCTACTGTGCACAGTTAAGGCCCTTTTTTATACTGCCCGCCGTGATGGGTTTTTACTGTTTTGCCCCTTAACCACTTTTGTCTTGATATAGGTGTCCTTCCCAGACCACCCATTAGTCTGTTGGCTGCCCAGCCATCACCACTTACCTGTGTTGGCTGTGCCACATCCCATTCTTAGACAAAAGAGTTTTATTTTGTTTTCTTACTCACCGTGGCATTCCCATCTAGATAAGGATGTGCATTCTCTCTTACTATCCCCTATGGCATGCACCTAGTGATTTCAGCTTATCTTTCCCTCTTTTGGATGGTATGTCATCTCAGTAGGACATTTTCCCCAAAAGAGCTTGAGCGTAAACCCCAGAATAGGCTTTTCTCTTCTTCCCACTACCAGACCATACCCTCTCTTATCTCTGACCCATTGCCCACCACTCCTGTATTGGTTGGGTACAAGTGGGTGGTGCCTGAGCCTTGTACGTGCTCCACTTCCATGTGTGTCCATGGCTTGTCTACTGTTCATGAGTTTGCCATGACCTAAGGGCTTGTCTACATGTTTTGCTACTCGTTCTTGACCTCTTGTGGCATGGATGAGTCTCTGGGCTTTCATTCTTTATGTCTTACTTCTTTCCTGGGTTGGGTTTTACTTGGTCATGGACCTTTCCTTCTTCAATCCATTCCTTACCCTCTTTGCAGGTTGATTGACACTCCTGCCATGCCACCCCGTTGTTCCTGCCATGTTATTATTTGACTTGTGCTTGCTGGGCCTCTTTTGGGCTTGCTATATGCATTCCAATAGCCCAGTGCTATCATTGGGCTTGTACTCATGCTGTTTTGGGCATCCTTGGCTCATTTTATCACTTTCAGGCTTCCTTGGCCCAATTTGTTCTTTTAGGCATCCCCGGCTCATTCCAATCCTTCATTCCCATGGGTTTTTACTAAGTCTTTTGGGCTTCCCCGACCCAAGTTACCATATCCTTTACTTTCGGGGTTTATGGGCTTTTCCACCAACCCCTATTTACTTAATTCATTCCTTTGGGCTTCTTCGGCCCATTCTTGCTTGCTTTCCATGGGTTTGCTACTTCTTTCTTCGGGGTTCTTTGGGCCCGCTTGTTTTCTTTGATGCCCTTTTGCTATTTTACAGGCCTACGGTCCATTATTCCTGCCATTTGGGCTTAATGGTTTTCTTCTCAATTTGCTAATTCTTCTTCTTTATTCCCTCTCATATTGTTGGGCTTCTTCCTATTATTGGGCCTTCTTGACAAAGTGGGCATCAATAGTAATAAACATTTTTTTTCTTACAGTGATGAAGGTTAGTTCATTTGACTTTCCTAAAGGAATATGGCATGTCCTAATTAGTAAGGCTAATTCTCAAGTCTATTATTTTAATTTACAAAATTCAAGTCTGTGAATGGCCAATGTTCTTGGCAAATATCTAAGAGAAAATTCTATTGCATACACTTAGTTTTTGGAACTAATTAAAATTATGAAAATTTCAAGCCACAATTTTTATGCAAAAGTAGTGAATATGTATACTATCTGTGCAAATGAGTGTGTGAAATAGACACTTCTCAACATCTAATGCCTACTATTAAATGACCAAACTGTCATGGATCATGGTTCGCCAATGCCTATATTAAATGGCCAAATTGTCATAATTAGAGGAGCTATGATCTTTTTCATTTTAAATCGAATCAATATATGTATTAGAATAAGTATTACACAAATTTAAATTATGTTCGACAGTACGAATTCTATTAAATACAAGAAATGATTATCTTTGTTCTCTTGCCATTAAAACTACATTACCTCTTGCACTTAACCAAAAAAAAGACAAAGATAATTGATCAGTTCCGCAAACAATTAATAAAAATAAAAGCAAAGAAAACTTACTAAGAAAAGTGAATGTGAAAAGGGAAAGTGTTAGAACTTTATGCGTGCATATCAAAAAAAAAAAAAAAAAAATCAACCTGTACCAAGTACCAACATATAGCAGCAATCTATATAAATGTAAAACTACTAGTATCATTTAGCAGTAGGCTCAGAAGGGTTGATTGCTTCAGTTCTTGGCTTGAAGTGTCTTTTCTTTGCTCGCCCCATTTTACTGGAATGAGAGGAAGAAAAGGATAAATATATATATATATATATATATATATATAATCCCATTTAAAGGATTACTGGATTATTTGCTCAAATTGACAAAGGTACCGTTAAAATTCTATGAAACTCTGCACAAGAACATCAAATTAAAAAAAAAAAAACCATATATAGCACATCAATTGTTAGATCATTTTTTTTTCCCTTTGAAATGTAAAGAAATAAATAGTCAAGCTGTTATGTCAGGTGACTCAGGTCATTGTGTCACAAAATAGTCATTAATAAATGGCCAAAAGATCCTTATTTCCATATTAAATATTTGGAGTGTTAGGTACTCGAGACTCTGTAGTTTGTACTGTTTAATTATTAATCTATGTTGTTTCTCAAAAAAAAAAAAAATTTATATTCCTCTTTCTCCAAAAAAATAAAAATAAAAATGCAAATATAGAAACGATTAAATCAACAGAGTATTATTTTTTAGAAAATTTATTCAAATATAGAATTCAATTTTTTTAAGTATATAAAATTGACAAAAAAGACACTTGAATCGATATTTAATTACTTTTTTCAATTTAAAAAACAAAAAATGAAAAGTTCATAAATAAAAGACCAAAATCAAAAGAAAATATGGATATTTGATCAAAACAACTCAAAATTAAAAAACTGGACGGTTTGAATAAAACTGTGTGGTTCAGTGTTTTCCTAGAGGCCGTAAGTGCTTGATGGCTTAACTTAATCAGTGTTTTAAAATTTTTTACCCTTCAGTGTTTGGAAAAACTATATAGAAATTCGGCTTATGCACAATTTTAGTTCTTTCTTATTATTCATCTTATTACAAATTGCCATAGATTGGAACCTCGTAAGTTCTCACTACCAATAAATGCTAGATGAATGGGAGTATACAACTTCTGTTTAATTAAAGAGCTAAGTCTATTTCTGCTTATAGGCTTTTTGGATTTTGTTACAGTCAATCTCTTCCTCTTTTTTTGTTGTTGAGCAATTGAGGAAAGATTGGGTTTTATCCAAAAAATAAGAGAGTAAAAACACACTAAAACTAAACAAATAAAATGCCTGCAGTTAAGTCTAGCAACTAGAGAACAAACAAGAAAACTGAAGGGAAAGACATCATTCAGCTTGAGAAATCTAATAAATCTGCATCTTTTGTAGTTTAGCTGAATTTGAAAGGGGTTTTGGTTTGTTCCAGAGCCGTGCAGTACAGCACTGGACCCAAGCTTTGCCCGAAATAAAAAAGGCTGGGGTTCCATTGCTTTTACTAGCTATAGATACCATTTGACTGACTCACTGGCCCATAGTTAAAAACTTACATGAAATAATGAATATGTTCGTATCATCACGTATACACGTGGTATTATACTAGTACTGCCTTTTGTACAAAAATCTCACGCGCTCTGTGCTGCTGTGGAAGTTAATTACTTCCATGATAATGGTTGCCTGGTTGGACATGGGTGTAGAAGTACTAGTACCAGAAAACCAATTGAAGTTGCAGAGGACAAATGGGTTAGGTGAGAGTGAGAAAGATGAAGCATGAAGGAGCTAGCTTTTTTCTTTTGTTTGTTTATTTTTGTAAGAATAAAGAAAAGTTGATATTGGGTTTTGGATACTTTCCTAGTATGGAAAGTTGTGGGTATGGATTTTGGCGAGGGTTTTATAAATGGTAACCGCAAAGCCAATCATCTCTAGCCACTCCTTTACTTTTTAGGCATTGATGTGGAAAAGTAGATAGCAAGTGGATACGATAATTTAAAAAAAAGGTATTGCCTACGTGTTAGGTTAGGTATGCATCTTCCCCAATAATTTTTTCTTAATTGAAAACTATAAGTGGCTCAGCCCACATAATTTGTGTGTCTAAAAAACGTGTGGTGACTAGTGAGCCAATCTTTTTTCCTTTTCTCTGATAGCAATTTTGCTAAAACAAAAATCACCTGAATCAAACAATTATGCTTTGATTGCTTGGTTTTTATGTTTGATAATATAGGAATAAAGCTTCCTTATTTTTAGGGGAAAAAAGAAATTATTTTGTAAAAATTAATTAACTTAAGACATAATTTAGCTACAAAATTTGTTGTAATATAAAACTACAAGCTTACTTAATATCTTTTTATTAGAGGTTAATTTTGACAAATTCACTATTAGATTACATCTTCTTCTTATATCCTTCATGCTTGCAAAATTTATAGAAAATTGAAAATCAATAGTTATGTCATCAATAAATTATTTAAATTGTAAGTTTTTGTAGTTTAAAACTATGCATAAAATTTAAGCATTTAGATCATATAGTAAATAATATCCGATTGACACAAAATTTGATATGTGTATTAAGCATATAAAAAACATGCAATTTTACAATTAGATTTTCAAAATATGCAGTAATATTTATTTTATTGAGTAAGATTATAACCTTAAGTTACAACTAATTTTGTAGCTAAACTTTGTCTATTAGCTTATTACTATTTCCTTTCAATACCATTTTTTTTTTTTTTTGGCTATATATGTGCTCATTCTAGAATCCAAATTATAACAATTTTGTACAAATTAGAATTACTCTTTTTCCCTTTCCTATTATTATTTTAGGTTTGAGGATCATAGGATGCTTTAAATTGCACCTTCTTTAAGTTTATTATTGTTTCACATGCTCTTTAATAAAGAGACTTGTATTCTTTGGTTTTAATAGAAAGTTGCATGGAAATTTTTGAACACATTAAGGGTGTGTTTGGTTAGAGGGGCGGAAAAGTGGGAGAATAGAAAATGGTGGGAAGATAAAAAAGATTTCAATTTCCCTCCTTTTTGTTTGGTTGGGAGTGAAAAAGTGGAAAGATGGAAAAAATGAGTTTGTATAAATTTACTCATATACCTTTATTAAAAAATGATGCCCAATTAAAACAAAAAAGTGATAAGCAACCAAAAAAAAAATCACCCTAATTTAAAAAAAAAAATCATTTCTAGTTATTAAAAAAAAAAAAACACAAAGCACCACGCCTAGGAAATCAAAAGAAAAAAATATATTAAAAATAATAAAAAAAGGAGGCAACGTTGCCCAAGAAACCATAAGAAAAAAAAAAAAAAAAAAAAAAAAACACAAAGCATCACACTCAGGAAATTAAAATAAAAAAATAACTAAAAAAAGAGGAGGCAACGTTGCCCAGGAAACCATAAGAAGAAGAAAAAAAAAACACAAAACACCACACCCAGGAAATCAAAAGAAAAAGAATATAATAAAATAATAATAAAAAATGAAGAGGCAATGTTGCCCTGGAGACCATAAGAAAAAAAAAAAAAAAAACAAAACAAACAAAAAGGCAACTGGACTTTGCCCATGTGCACTGCATATGGGCAATTTTGTCATTTCGCCATCAAACTCCCCTTACCCAGTTTTCTCTCCAATTTGAAGAGACAAATTTTGTGTAGGATCGGGTGAAAAATGCCTGGGTTCCACATAAAAGTTTTCTTTCCCCTCCCCTCCTAACCAAACAATACACAAACCCATTTTTTTCTCCTATTTTCTCTTCAAAAAATTTTTTCCACTCTATTTCACCTCTAAACAAACACACCCTAATAGTGTTCAATTTACATTGATTAACCACAATATTAGCAAGGTAATAACTTTATGAAATTTTGACCACGCGCGTGTTTTTGTGTTATGTGTGGTGTGAGTATGATGCTTCCTTGGGCATAGTAATGTAATAGTATTTCTCTATATTGTCCTTGAGAAGAAGACAGAATTTGTAAGGCATGGAAATGATTTTTTTACTTAATATATGATGGTCATAAAATTCTTGTTATCACGATGATTATTATTGTCATTATTGTTTTTTATATATGAAATATGAAAATGAAAGGTTTGGCTTTATAGAATAGAGGGGGTGAAACTTGAGGGGGAGAAGAGATCCCTGTATATACGGTAATGTTATTTTATTTATTTATTGGGTGTTGAGCTTGTAAATGATTGGAGGGATAATCCTGCAAACTCGCCTAGGTCACTCTTTCTCTCTGCATTATGACGCTTCTGGATACATAGATTGAAGAGAGAACCTTAGCTCACGAATCTAAGCCCTAAACAGAGAGACAATCGTCAAACTTGGGAACCTCAAAAGTTTGCACATATATAGGAAAGAGATCTCTGGATATTTCCATAGCCACGTTATTTTCACGTAATTCCATGGAAATTACAAATCGGTTCAGGATAGACAAGATAATGCTTATTCATCCCATGCAAGGAAGCTTCATAAAAAAAGTCATAAGATTAGAATTGATAAGTATAGTGTGTTAACAAGATTTGGATGTAGTGCAATAGTTAGAACTGACACCGTGCAACACCTGTAAATCACTTACAAAAAAAAATTCAATTTTTTCTTCCTTCAAATTTTAAAATTTTTATAATTCAACTTAATTTTTTTTTTTTAAATAATTCAAAGACAGATATCAATCATTGAAAGTGTTGCATCCGGTAATGATGCCTTAGGTATGCAATGAATGTCAAACCATTGCATCTGAGAGAGAAATGTTAATGTTGCTTCTTTGACCAATCTAGTTGGCAACTCAGCATTGATAAGGTGGCAATTCAGCCATCCCTAGCAAGAAGTGAACTCGACTGCTTCTATAAACTACTATTATTTGAACAAATGATTTCACAATTGCTAAATGCATATAGAGTCTTAATTTTGAAGAGATTGTGGGCTTTAATGTAAAATATATGTTGCTTTGATGTATATTGGAGTAAAATCTTGTACGATCAATATCTTTACATTGGGTAATAGTATGTAACATTGTGGAAGTACTATTCGTCAAGATGAAATCCATCATCTTGATAAGAGACAATAAAACACCCTCGCGAGATAGATTTATGGAAATTG